>BHDV01054562.1:365367-394265 GCA_005406045.1 Adoxophyes honmai | reverse complement strand
GATCTTTAGTAAATATGTACATAAACAAGTTTCCTTTAAGGATATAGCTAATTTGAAGTCGGTTTTTTTTTTGTTTAAAATTATTTCAGACTAATATTAACGAAAAACAAAGGTTTATTAATATGAATGTACTTATGTTTCGATTTCGGATGCACGCACATCTAATTCAAAAGTTAATATTATGTAGATTTTGGTTTTGAAAATATAGATTCTTGCGTTCCTTCAAGAGCCCCGACCCGAAACATACCCGACAACGCAGAACTTTGTCACAATAAACGTAATAAAGATTTCCTTTGTCAAGCAACGCAATTCCAATATGATGTTCACTGTAACTAGATTCTACGATGGGTCAGGAACCAATTGCTTCGATGGTAAAATACGACGTATTAAAGGAAGCTGGCAACCCTACGCAACGCACAGCTGCTGCTGGCAGGTTTGAAGGGTGTTCCAATTTTGAAAACGTAACGGTATTAAGATTCAGTTAATTGCTTTAAGAGCTAATGTACTGTAGCCTTGGAAATGTTTACCGCAGTTAGCCAATATAGGTGATGCATGCATAGTACAAGTGACGCGGACGGTTATATTGATAAAAGTCAAAGAACTCTTAAGTGACATTGTTACATTATTTAATTTGATAAATTTTAGATGCCATGTAATAATAATTATATTACGAATAAATGAGTATGAGTATGCTCGGAAGAAAAAAATCGTAAGCAAGTGGAGATCTGAGAAAAAATTTGGTCTCGTATTACCTAAGGTAATCTGCAACTGGGCAATATTTTCAGATTTTGCTTTTATTTTACATGAAAAATCCAGGGAAAATCTACACAAAGATTTCAGTCGCATGTACCTATCCACTTTACGGTCAATACCCGGCCACTAAAATAAAAGTACATAATTACTAGGCTTAGGACTTTTGGATGCTCGCCGTGGTTCTAGAATCCATGGAGTTGCCATTTGTGTTAAAATTCTAATAAGATTTTTTCTAAGTCTAAAAAATAGTCTAATAAAATATGTATAGCTTAAACATAATAATGTACTTTAATTAATTAAAAGTAAAATATCTTCTCGCAGCTAATATGTATGTTTTATTCGGCACTATTGAAACTCCAATGAGGTACTGTAACTTGTGTAGAGTTATGATAAAATTAATTAGTTACTGATATATCCGCACAAATCATGACACTTATTTTTACACTTTGATTTGACGTTGTCAAAAAATATTTAGGATACTGACAACTCCATGGATTCTAGAACCACGGCGAGCATCCAAAAGTCCTAAGCCTTAATTACGTCGATTCCAAGGGATGAATACTGACCCTTCCCTCTTGTCCTCAGCTGAGAAGGTGGACGAGAAGGTGTCCCGTCGCAACATGGTGCGCATGGGCATCCGGGTGCTGCAGGGGGCGTCCCGCGCAGCGGCCATCGTGCTCCCCCCTCCCTCGCCCTCCCACAGCTCGTTCAGTGCGCTTGCACACTACCAACTGCTCAGGTAAGACGTAGTTACCATTGCACTGAATGGATAATAATATTAATAATAGATAGATTATGTTTTTCATTTTGAAAATACGTTGGAACTAATTTCCATGTCACGTACAAGTAATGAACAAAATGATCGTCGAATTGTGAACAAATTGTTATATTATAAATAAATAAAAATGGCTGATTACAAAGAAAAAAAATGCAAAATACAATATTTTGGTAATGAATTGGCATTAAAACAATTAAAGCGGGCTTTTATTTATGCAAATATAATTATCTAACAGCAAATATAACTAACCAGGGTATCTTTACACATGCAAAAGCGAGCAAACAAAAAGTTTTTTTTTAGTTAAGGATGACGCTTGAAACCTAAAAAATTAGTGGCTAGGAAGCGCGAAAGAATCATGGTTTTGTCTACGTTGCGTTTCGTGTGCTCTGCCTACTCCATTGGGGAAATCAGTCATGACGTATGCGTGTGATATATGTAGGAGCTTCGCTAGATGGCGCTGTGTATAAGCTAGCCCTCACTGTCATACTTTTGCTATTTCGGAGGACCATACGTTAATGGACGTTGTCACTCTATGTATTGAATTAAGTAAATTCATAATTAGCCTGCCCTAAACAAAATTGATTCCATATTTAAATCTAAGGCTCAATTCACATCAGAAGAGCGGCGAAGGGCGGCGAAGCGCAGCGACCCGCTCGGTAGAGAAGGCGCGAGGATTCTTGTGACTGCTCGAGAAGTCCAAGATCTTTGGGCGGGATATTGCCAGCGGCCACTCGCGACTGCTCGAGCATCCTCGGGCATTCCCGTGACGTCTCGCGCAGTCGCACGGCTTCGTTTATGGAATTCGCCGGAATTCCCGCGGATCCGCGGGCATCCACGCGCCTCGTTAGAGTTTCTCATGCGATAATAAGTCTTATTGTAATGAAAATAAAGTTAAAATTCTCATAACACTGAAACTGCGCTTCGCTTCGCCGCCTTTCGCCGCTCTTCTGGTATGAATTATTGAGCCTTAAGAATCATTCTATATTTAAATCTATTTCTAATATGTAACAAGAAAAAAGCTACAACTGCCAATGAAACTAAAATTAAAATGAAGAACAAAGTCAATTCGAACAGTGTACCCGCCGCGTTTTAATTTACAAACGACACCCAGGATTTGAATGAAACATTGCCAATATAATGGGTCCGACATCGGAGTCGGAAATTGGTTTTTGCTGAGAAAATTCTTTATTTACCTTGCCTTCAAACGGATTACACTGGTGGTTACAGTCTCGATGTCAAAATCGGATCCACGAGTTATTGTTATTATTTAGGCCCTGCGCAGACGACAGACTATCCGCGACGGACCTTTTATGAAAATAGAACCTATGGAAATATGCAGTAACGCACACGTCGCGCATAAAGTCCGGCGCACAATGCATACAATCCACGCAGACTTTTTGTGCGCCGCAGATTCGATCGCACAAAAAGCCTGTCGTCCGCGGTGCCCCTTAGCAATGTCACGGTAATTTTACTTGTAAGATTTGACAATGCGCTGTAATGCAGAGGAATCGATAGTCTGATAGATCCGCGTAAACCTACTTAACATTTTAATGGTGTAAAATTTGTATTATCCTAATACAGAATCTAGAAATTCTCACCCGAATCCAAGCTACACCACAAAATAACTACCTACAGAAGTAGCCACTTACCTATATTTGTAATTTGGTCGTGTAATACTAATCCAATAGCTGACATCTAGTCGGTCACATTGGTCATTGTCATTGATTACACGTCGAAATTGCGAACAGTGGCAAGTGGCTCAACCATCCCCGGTTTGCGACTGTACATAAATTAGCAATAATCCGTCCATTAAATATAACCTATTTTCCTGATTATCCATCAAAGTGGATTATCTAAGGAATTACAGATGCTATCGGCTGGAAATTTTGAATAGTTTAAAACTATGTTGACCCAAAAGTTTTACAAATGTCATAATATAGAAATTATGTTTGTTTTATCATAAAAAGGGGTAGCGAAGGGACACTAGGCCGTGTGGGAGAACATAATGAGAGCGGCCTGTTTTGTAATGTTAAGTGTCGTCAATACAATCAAACCACTAGTCCAAAGCGTGTCACACATTAAGCAGATACGGTAAGATATCTGTTACTGAACGGATATCTGTCAATATCGCTCCCTATACAATTCAATGAGCTAACACACACAGCGCAGATTTACCGTCAAGTATCTGTTGGCACCGACATATGCAAAGATGGCATTTATACGCAGACAAAATATTATCGTGTATGCGTAGTCTGTGACGGGCTTCACTCTCGTCTGTGTTAAATACGCATCTGAGCATTTAGTATGTTCAACACGATGATGGATTCGACGACTTCGTTTGCGAGTTATCGCAAAATTGTATGGAAACTGAGACAGCGCCGCCAGCGGAACGTTTTCACAACTGCTGCGGTCGACACGTCTCTATACAACGCGATAACTCGCAAACGAAATCGTTATCGAATCCACCATCGTTTTGAATACAAAAGACGCTCAGTTCCAATACAAACTGAACCGTATTAACGCAGACATAAGACTCGTGTTTTGATCGCAACAACACTTGCAGAATTCTTAGCTCGAAACGCGTTGAGCTTTCCACTCTCTCACTTAACAGCCTGGATGTTAAACCACCCACGTTATTTTTCTCTCGTCTCTGGATCTACGCCGCGCCAAAAATAACTGCCTACTCACAGACTGACATCGAAATAGATACCGCGAGTTCCTGCGTTTGTATGAAAACCAAGCGTGCCACTTTTTCTCTACCTACTGTAACACATGAGCGCTTTAGTGATGGGAATTGACAGTCCGAGTGAAACCGATTCAGAGGTGACGCCGCCGTTTTCAAGTTGCCCCGTCTCTAGGAAGTTAAACCTAATCTAAGTAGACCAAGACTAAATAAAATCGCGTCAAAGGAAGAGCATTGCTCTCTCTTTTCGCTCCCTTTTGGCACGCGAAGTACAGTCACGAACCGGGATTGTTGATTTTTGCCACTGTTCGCAATTTAGACGTGTAATCAACGACCGATGTGACCGACTAGATGTCAGCTATTGGATTAGTATTACCCGACCAAGTTACACAAGGTAAGTGGCTCAACAATCCCCGTTCGCGATGGTACAATGGAGTCATCTATTTCGGTATAAGTCTCTGGGCCTACTTCTGACTGAAAATTGAATAGAACGAAGCGCCAAATTGGATTTAGTACTTTGGCCGACCTTTGCTTGGTACTTTGTGAATAAAGTTCCTTCCTTTCGACCCTCGGTGCGAAGGGGGGTGGTCAGTTTCAACACTGACTGTGACAGTTTACTCACTATTTTAAGGAGCTGCGCAGACTAGTCTACCCGTGACGCGCTTTTTAGTCTGTAAAAATAGAACCTACGCAATTATATACAGTAACGCAGACGACGCGTAAAAAGTCCGGCGCACCATTCACACAATCCATGCAGATTTTTTGTGCGCCGCGGACTCGATCGCACAAAAATTGTCGTCTGCGCTGCGCTTGAGCATAAAACTTTGGGTGATTATCACGCAACGCATCACGGAGCGTCTTGCGTGTCACGCAGGTGAACAGAGCGTCTAGTGTGTTCAAATCGATGGTGCAGTCGTTAACGAATTCGTTGGCGAGTCATCGCGGAATTGTATTTAAACCGAGACAGCGCCGCCAGCGGAACGTTTGCACAACTGCCACGGTCGACACGTCTCCATACAATTCCGCGATAACTCGCAAACGAATTCGCTGACGACTGCACCATCGATTTGAATACACTAGACGCTGAGAGTCTACGCGTGAACGCGCGAGAATGCGTTTCCAGTTTGTTGGACTGTGCGGGTTTTCTATACAAACGGAGATACTTACAAACAACGTAAGGCTCAAGACCAGAAGAGCGGCGAAGGGCGGCGTAGCGGAGCGCAGATTCAGTGTCATGAGAATTTTAACTTTATTTTCATTACAATAAGACTTATTATCGCCGCATGAGAAACTTCAACGAGGCGCGCAGATGCCCGCGGATCCGCGGGAATTCCGGCGAATTCCATAAACAAAGCCGTGCGACTGCGCGAGACGTCGCGGAAATGCCCGAGGATGCTCGAGCAGTCGCGAGCGGCCGCTGGCAATATCTCGCCCAGAGATCTTGACTTCCCGCGCATTCCAGCGACTTCCCGCGCATTCCAGCGACTTCTCGAGCAGTCGCGAGAATCCTCGCGGCATCTCTACCGAGCGGGTCGCTGCGATAGAACACGCTTTCCCGCACTACACTCCGTGATGCGTTGCAGTGTGTAAGGCGCAGTGTTTTGTGCGATCGAGTCTCCGCAGCAATAAATTGTCTGAATGGCGCGGTGACAGTTTCCACAAAACTCTGAATAGAAATTCCTGGAAACTGTCAGCGCGGCATTCAGACAATTTATTGCTCCACAGACTCGATCGCACAAAACACTGTCGTCTGCGCTGCGCCTTAATGTCCTACTATGCCAAAATAGGAGCAAATGGCGCTCTACCTACCAACTTACCAGGGAATGAGGCGTGACGTTTATGTATGTATGTAAACATAAAACTGTCGTGAGACTCACTCTAGTGCAGGGGTGCCCAACCTTTTCTTGGTCAGGGAACACATTAATATTAGTACTGTTATTGGTAGGGACCACAATGTGGCCATAATAAAAGTCACTCATTGTACGGCGACCGATAGGGTTTTGTCTAGTAGCGTTTTATATATGCTCTGCCTGCCCTGTTATGCACTTAGGGCGTAACCCAAAAGATTAAACCAACGATTTTAGAGGGATTCCGAAAACCTATGATTCAAGAGATTAATTATTTAAAGCAAATCTCACTTCAGAAATTCAGAAACCTTAAGTTCGTGACGTAGCCACCAAGTAACTTTAAACAAGTAAACGTACTAACCGCATAGTTGTTAACCAATTCCCCTAAATAGAGTTTGGTAGGTATCTATCCTATAGGTCCTACAAGAAGCGTGAAATTAATATGATTAAATTTGTTCTGAAATACATACATATGTATACATATTCTCACGCCTTTATTCCCATCAGGGGTAGGCAGAGCACATGAATTAAAAAATCCAGTGCCACGTTTAGTAATTTCAAGGTAACCAGATGGTTAAACGTGATACTGTAGTGACAGGTTGCTAGCCCATCGCCCACAATACACTAACCCTTTCCCAGAGGCGACTCTTACGACACCCACGGGAAGAAAGAGGGAGGTGCTATTCTAACCCGGCACCACACGGTTTTGTTGGACGGTGTTGTTGCACCACTGGATTTGTTCTGAAGTAGTTACTATAAATAATATTTAAGGCACAAATTTGGACCTTTTTTGACATTATTTAGTCGTAATGTCGTCAAAATACGTGGTTAAAATCTTCCGCGTCCGCCCACGGTGTAATCTAAGTAAGCAATGACAGGAAGTGTCACCGTGCCCAAGCTATATGAAAAGACTATAGAATGACGTACAGTCACGAACCGGGATTGTTGAGCCACTTGCCACTATTCGCAATTTAGACGACCAGATCAATGATCGGTGTGACCGACTAGATGATAGCTATTGGATTAGTGTTACACGACCAAGTTACAAACATAGGTAAGTGGCGAAACAATCCCTTTTCGCGATGGTATTCCCATTCTCTGAACTACATAATTCGGTTAGACGTAGCGGAAAATGAATGGAACAAAAACATCAGCTCGCGTCTCAATCGGAATTTCATGAGGGAGTATAAATAATTTAATACATCATTTAAATTTAATCGCCCCCGCGTTTTGCTGACAAGTGACGTCATAATATGTGCCAACGTCATTCATCGCGGGGGAATTGACGCGTAACCAAATTTTAAACGGGAATGTTGAACATTAAACTACCGTGAGACTCACTCATGTTGAATAATAAACGGATAACTCACGTTTTTTAAATCGAGTTTAGCTCGACATGTTTCGGGCTAGTTCGTAGCGTCGCGCCAAGAGAGCGGCGCGCAGTGCGCGTTTGGCAGCAGCAGCCACCGCGGCCTCTAGATGAAGAGCTACTAAGCCCGAAACATGTCGAGCTAAACTCGATTTTAAAAACGTGAGTTATCCGTTTATTACTCAACTTCAAAGAAGAATCTTGAATAGAGTTGCTAGGTGTCCCGATTTCTGCGGGATATCCCGATTTTCAGGGGTCTGGGGACGCGTCCCGGTCTGTATTTAATCGAGACGCTAAATGTCCCGATAAATCCATAAAATTAAAAATCTGTATCATTAGACAAAAAATAGGTCTATTTTATGCATCAGCATCACTTCACTATGTCGAATATGACAAATCATTCAAAATAGTACTTATTAGTTAGGGCTAAAGGAATTTAAGTTTAAAGGTATGTTTCAATTCAGGAATAACATTTGCTTGGAGAAAGATCTCGATGCAGCCACTTCTAGAGCCATCTAGCCCTAGTTTTTTTTGTTTATCCCGATCTACAACCTTAAATCCCGATTTAAAACAAATCGTACCTGGCAACACTAATCTTGAAAGGCTTTAAAGCCGAATCTCGAGAAAAGTCAATATTTGCGCAACACGAAAAGTTTGCCTTGAAAGTGGTGCTTTAGCTACGGATCGTACATAGTAAACTTTTTCGTACTAGTCATTTATCAAATTAACTGTAGCTTAAAGCCTCTTGCGGTTGTATAAACAAAAATGTTGTTTTATGTTTAAAAATGTTGTTTCCTTTTTTATCTTGCTTAGTTTGTCACTTACTTAAAATTTAAGTCAAAAAATAAACATTTAAGATTTTTTTTACTGAGTTTTGTAAATTGTAATCACTCGTGGTGGCTGAATGGCATTAGATCTTTACCCGCGCGATACGTGAAAAAGTATACAGCTGTCAAATATCTGCGGGAATTTGGAGGTTATGAATCTATATAGTACGTTCAGTACGTAGCTAGATAACTTTCTGTATTTCATTGTAAAAGTAGGATCACGTTAATTTTGACTTCTCAGTCTCTATAATACAATTATTTGACGTGACATTTCCATAATAGAAATTAGTTTAGAGGTGATTTTAGGTTTCCAAGGCAACATCTGTGAGCTACCCTCCGATTCGTACTTAGTTGCCAACAAGTGACAAGAGATGGAGCTGTAATAAACCGGATCAATGTGGATTTCTGAATGCATTGTCTGAATTTATTTACTTTGAATTGAAATTAGGCCTCCGCTGTGGGATTTAATGAACTACCACCCGGGTTGTTCACTCACTATGACCCTACGAAGTTGCCAACAAGTGACAATAGGTGGCGCTGCTTATTACCAATGAAAATAACAAACAAAAAAGTAAAAAAAAAACTTTTAAGTAAAACGGTTTTATTTTATTAGTCTAATCAATGTAAGTATAAAACCGTTTTACTTAAAAGTTTTTTTTTTACTTTTTTTTTCGAGCTTTTAGTTTTTTTTTAATTTTAATTTTAGTATAGTGCATTGTATTCTCGTTGCAAAGACCTTTCAATTGATACCCATATTGATGGGGTTGATATGAAATAGGTCATCCGCCATTTTGCAGCGGCGGCCATTTTGAATTTACAATAATAATGAATATGCATTATTGTATTGTCACCGGAATTAAAAGCATATACCAAATTTCAGATCAATCCGTCGCCGGCAAGAACGTGCAATTTCCATTTCTAAATTTGAACCAACAAAGACCAAAGAATAAAGAAGGAATAAAGTCTAAAACAAACGGGGTAAGCTAAGTAAAACCGTTTAAAAAAAACAATAAGCGGGAACTAACAACCTGGGCTCGAGACGTAAACAGGCCGTAATTTAAACCATTGATGGCCGAATCTCCAATTACAGTAACACTAGATGATAATTAATTCGCGGACGCCATTAATTTTGTATGTCCGTCCATTTTGGTGTAATAACTTCACTAATGGCGCTTTAACCCCGATCTGACCCAGATTGGATGCGCTGGGACTTCAAATGTCTCGGACGTAGTTACTAATGGTGCTGTCAACTTGGTGACGAATTGACGATACAGGACTAACAGTTGACATGATCATCGATACACCAATTAGGGTGTCATACCATGTAAAAATTATTTTGACGGAACTTCGCAATAATCGTGAGAACTGTGAATTGTCAGCTACAAAAGTATCGACGCGGTCAAAATGCCAAAAGTATACGCACTCTGAGTATAATTTTATATACTTTCGTGCTATTCTGTGTACACGCTACTATTGTATACGTATACGCTCCTATTATATGCACGCTCTTATCGTATGGATGCTCTTAATGTATACTGGCTCTTATTGTATGCACGCTCTTAGGCTCCATTCACACCAGAAGAGCAGCGCAGCGCGGCGTAGCGCAGCGACCCGCTCCGTGGAGAATGCGCGAGGATTCCTGCGACTGTTCGAGAAGCCGCTGGAATGCGTAGGAAGTTGCTGGAATTTACATAATTATTGACATATTGACATATGTATTGACAGCGGCCGTCGCGACTACTCGAGCATCGTCGGGCATTCCCGCGACAGCTCGCGCAGTCGCACGGCTTTGTTTAAGGAATGCGCCGGAATTCCCGCGGATCCGCGGGCATCCGCGCGCATCGTTAGAGTTTCTCATGCGATAATAAGTCTTATTGTAATGAAAATAAAGTTGAAATTCTCATGACACTGAAACTGCGCTCCGCTACGCCGCGCTGCGCTGCTCTTCTGGTGTGAATTGAACCTTAAAGTATACAGGCTTTTATTATGTACACTCTTTCAAACGGAATCTCTCTGGTTTTCTACCTTATTTGTTGCGTTGGCAATGGCCCCATTTCAAGCAAAGTAAATTCGCTATACTTCCACACAATTAGGCATAGTACGCTGATCAAAGCTCAATTTTATTCCTTTATACCAGGGACTAGTTCAGATCATTCGACAAAGTTCGCTCGGAGTTTTGTAAGTATTTTCTGGAGCTTCTAAAAATGATACGTTTACTTGGACAAAAAGTTGGAAGTATAAATCATGAATACGCAAAGTTTGATTAGATATATTAATCTCGAATCAAGTTTGTATGGTCGGATGTGAAGATTCAAAAGAAATGACTTAGGGCCGATTTGGACAAACGAAAATAAAATTTACGTTCATACATAGATACATATTCTCACGCCTGTATTACCATAAAGGGTAGGCAGAGCACACGAATTCAAAAATCCAGTGCCACGTTTAGCAATTTCAGGGTAACCAGATGGTTAAACGTGATATTGCAGTGACAGGTTGCAAGCCCATCGCCCACAATACACTAACCCTTTCCCAGAGTCGACTCTTACGACACCCAAGAAAGGGGGAGGTGTTATTCTAACCCGGCACCATCAAAGGCCTCATTCGTCTGTTACAGACGCTTTAAGTAGTGTCTGATAGGCATTTCTTCTCGTGGCTGTATAAGCCGATGCGGGAGCGGCAAGGTTTTCGGCACGCTCGGCAGTAGAATATTGCAGCAGGTGGTAAATTGCTACTTTGATGTCTCCTGGCCCTCCTCTCATCCAAAGTCCGGAACCATGACTCATCATGGGATTTACGACCCTCCACAATCGCTTTCCGCCACCACACGGGGATTATCTTAACCTTTCAGAAGCTAGTTCTAATTAACTTCAAAAGGGGAAGCCGGGGCGGATCGCTAGTATTAATTTAAATCATTGAACACTAGCTGCCTCGCCCTCAAGGCTTTCTAACCTCTTTGCAAACCGACCGCCTCATTTGTTCAATCCCTTCCATCAACTGTCAAAGGGCCTAAGATGAAGCCCTTTGTATTCGCACTGAACAGCCAAAGCAGCCATTTTGAAAACTGTTGCCAACGTCTAGTAAAGTGAGCAGAAAATAGGAAAAACATGGAAAATATACATAAACATACCGTGAGACTCACTTATAGTGAAAAATAACGGAATGACCCACGTTGTTTATACCGAGATTAGCTCGACATGTTTCGGATCAATCCGTGATCCATCATCTGGAGCTACGCGCCACGGCAGCGGACAGACACGCACTGCGTGCAGCCGCTCTTTCCGCGCGACTACTAGGCACAGCTGACAGCAGTTCACAACTACCCACATTTTCGCTAACACACATTATTGTTAAAAATATACATACATACATACATACATACATACATATTCTCACGCCTGTATTCCCAAAAGGGGTAGGCAGAGCACATAAATTGAAAAATCTAGTGCCACGTTTAGCAATTTCAGGGCAACCAGATGGATAAATGTGATATTGTAGTGACAGGTTGCTAGCCCATCGCCCACAATACACTAACCCTTTCCCAGAGTCGACTCATACGACACCCACGGGAAGAAAGGGGGAGGTGCTATTCTAACCCGGCACCACACGGGGAAACAGTGACATAATAACAGTGACAGGTTGCTAGCCTGTCGCCTAAAACATACCTAAACCTATTATTTAGTCGCCTCTTACGACATCCACGGCAATAATGGAGTGTTATTCTAAACCTGACAAACCGTTAATGGGCCTGTATCTATCTACTTGAGTTTTGATAATATTTTTTTATTTTTGCAACATTTTTGTAACCTCCTTTGAAGTGACGTACCTACCTATATTAACTTTTGCAAAATTTTAATCCGTACCAATATATAAATGTGAAAGTGTGTTTGTTTGTTTGTTTGTTTGTTTGTCCGTCTTTCACGGCTAAACGGAGCGATGGATTGACGTGATTTTTTTGGGTAGAGATAGTTTAGGGCACGGAGAGTGACATAGGCTACTTTTTATCCCGGAAAAAATTGATGTTCCCGAGGGAAATCAAAAATATAGTTTGCTTGATAGATCGATATCGATCGATGATAGATCGATATCAATCGATAACCGATCGATAGATAATAGATCGATGGCGCTGTGTGTCGTTTGAAACGAGAAGTTTTCTTATAGTTGTGCTTTATACCGCAATATAACCGAGTTCCACGCGGGCGAAGCCGCGGGCGGAAAGCTAGTAGGATTATGATCCTTGACTTCCGCGGATATAATTTAGGTTTCTGTTCTATTTGATACGAGATTGTAATAAAACCATTGACGAACAACTGTGATGAAAAATAAAAAATACCTCGTTCCGCCGCCTGGCGACTACGGTACCTGTGGTAGTTTTTTTAATTCTCTCCGTTACGGAAAAGGCAAAGGCCAAAATCCATACCGCCTGTTCCTGTGAACTCGTGTTAGTGGTATTGAAGTCGTTTTTTTACATCACTACCCACGTCCCCATCAATATGAGTCCAATATCTATGGAGGACGTGCGAAGCGTCCTAACTTCTCTAAGACCCTTTATGTAAAATAAGACAGCTTTCTGGCATCGGTACAGTTACGTGTAAAAATAAGTAGATATATGTAAAAATACAAATTTTGCACTTGACCTACGACTGCCTTACACTTGTAAGGGTGAAGTTACATCTATCAGCATCAAATCGCATTTTGCCATACAAAAACGCACTTTTGCATGGATGTGCGTCAGCATCAATTCACCCTTCAGCATCGACATGCTTACAAGTGTAACTATCCACTTCTCATGCTGAAGAATGCTTAATCAAGATGAAGCATGAGAACGGCTGCTTAAAGCGTGAGATTAGATGCTTTCGGATGAGAATAGATGCTTACGCGTGCGACATGACGCTTGCGATTGATAACGGCTGCTTAAGAGTGAGAGGCGGGATGCTTACGAATGAGAAAGGCTGCTTACGCAAAGAAAAGGAGAAAGAGTGCGAATGGGCCGCCGAACGGGTCATTAATGTCATTATCACAACGTGTTCTTCTATCAAAGTGCACAAATTTGTTTACTCACAATAATTTCGATAATTACCTATATTTCATAAATATAGAAAAGGAAAAATTTCAATTTACATTTCAACTGCGGCGTCGTGATTGCAGATAGCATGCGACAGCATACGATAGCATGCGGCAGCATATAAAAGTACGCGATAGGATACTAATATGCCATAGCAGCTGAACGCATGTGATGCGTAGGTATAGTGAGTTAAAAATCATCCAGCTAAATGCGATTCGAAGCTGATAAATGTAACTTCACTCTAAGTTTTACTTACGTAAATAGCGACTTTAAGGACACAGGTATAGGTAAGATAGAATGGGAGAGCAATACTCGTCCGTCTGTCTTTTTAGCAGATAGCTGCGTCGCTACTTACGTAAGTAATAATTGGGTAAATATTTGGGCGTTTGAACCACTGTCATTATTCTCAACACTTTTTTTTACATTTATTTAGAAATTGGTATAATAAGTGTGTCATAGTGTCTATGTCTTGCAAATAGGTACATACTAGACTATTATATACACACTAGCTTTCCGCCCGCGGCTTCGCCCGCGTGGAACTCGGTTATATTGCGGTATAAAGCACAACTATAAGAAAACTTCTCGTTTCAAATGACACACAGCTCCATCGATCTATCATCTATCGATCGGTCATCGATCGATATCGTCTATCATCGATCGATATCGATTTATCAAACAAACTATATTTTTGTTTTCCCTCGGGAACATCAATTTTTCCGGGATAAAAAGTAGCCTATTATTTAATCCGGACTTCTATCTTTACGTCTCCAAAATTTCAAAGCAATCGGTTCAGTAGTTACGGCGTGAAAGCGGAACAAACAAACAAACTCACTTTCTGACTTATAATATTAGTAAGGATTTCCAACAGTATCTGATAAAAAAGTGTTGAGAAAAATGGCAACGGTTCAAACGCCCGAATATTTACCCAATTTCAGGTGTAGGCTAGGCCTTACAATTCACCGTAAGCACTTACGATAGGAGATTGGAGAGATATAATTTTAACCGTCTAGCTATCACCGATATTGAGATACGGCCTGGTGACAGACGGACGGACAGCGAAGTCTCAGTAGTAGGGTCCCGTTTTTTAAACAGTTTTTAAACGGTTTTACTTAGCTTACCCCGTTTGTTTTAGTCTTTAATCTTTATTCTTTCTTTGTTCTTTGGTCTTTGTTGGTTCAAATTTAGAAATTGAAATTTCACCCTCTTTCCGTCAACTGATTGATCTGAAATTCGGTATGCGCTTTTAGTTCTGGTGACAATACAATAATGTACATTCATTGTCATTGTAAATTCAAAATGGCCGCCGCCCGCTACAAAATGGCGGATGACCTAATTCTTATCTACCCCATCAATATGGGTATCAATTTTTGCAAGGAGAATACAGTGCACTATATCAAATTAAAAAAAAACTAAAAGCTCGAAAAAAAAAAGTAAAAAAAAACTTTTAAGTAAAACGGTTTTATATACATTGATTAGACTAAAATAAAACCGTTTAACTTAAAAGTTTTTTTTTACTTTTTTTTACTGTTCGAGTATTATCAAACCGCGTTTAGAAAGGGATTGAGCTCATATGTCATTTTTGAACTAAATGCATGATATGACATTGTCAGAGGTAGAGTATGCAGATAAAGTAAATTGTTATTTTGGTACAATGAATTTCTAAAGCATGGAATAAATATCTTTTAATTTTCTATTGATTTCCGTTAGCATTAAGAGATAATACTTCAGATCAAATAGAGTTACTTTCTTAAACCTGTAGCGTTTTTGAAGTATTTTATTTTTATTTTTTATTTATGTATTTTTGAACAGCTACGGCAATTTGATAAAGCGAAATAATGTGGTTAGTGACAGATTTGTCAGATATGATATTACAATTTTTTATTTAAAAAAATGACAGGATTTACCGAGAATAGAGTCTGCACTTATGAAGATATCAAATATTGGTTTATAATTATATTTAATCATTTATTAAGTACAATTCTGCTAACGGTACTCTCGAATCCCTTTCTAATCGCGGTTCGATAATAGAACCCTACGGAATCCTAACACCGGCACTCAAATTGCAATTCTCCTCATTCACAATGTATGGAGGAAATGGCGGCCCGAGACTGTTAGGCGCAGCGCAGACGACAGACTTTGTGGAATCGAGTCTGCGGCGCACAAAAAGTCTGCGTGGGGTGCAGCGCTGACGACAGACTTTTTGTGCGATCGAGTCTGCGTGGATTGTATGCATTGTGCGTCAGATTTTTTGCGAGTCGTGTGCGTTACTGCATATTCCATAGGTTCTATTTTCACGGACGAAAAAGTCCGTCGCGGATAGTCTGTCGTCTGCACAGGGCCTTATAGTTTGTTCTCACTCTCACACTAGTTCGTTTGGACTCGGTTATTTTTGGGTCGGTTCGCTTCGGAAGCCATGTTTGGTACGAAACTGAGACTATTCAATTTCCGCCATGTTGACGTTTTTGACGTTTAACGTGTTGACGGGCTGACAGCTGTAATCCCAAGTTAATGGAGTAGACTGCTCTCAGAACGTTACAGACGAAACCCTGGCTATTTTAAGCCACATATCGACATTTCCCCCGTGTGGTGCCGGGTTAGAATAGCACCTCCCCCTTTCTTCCCGTGGGTGTCGTGAGAGTCGACTTTGGGAAAGGGTTAGTGTATTAGGGCGATGGGCTAGCAACCTGTCACTGCAATATCACGTTTAACTTTCACTTTTAACGTTGCTAAAAGTGGCATTGGATTTTTGGATTCATGTGCTCTGCCTACCCCTCTTGGCAATACAGGCGTGAGAATATGTATGTATCGACATATAGCACAATTTTCAGGTGTACCGTGGGGTGTCAGGCTTAAAAAAAAAAACCACCTCTCCATTTCTTCCGTGGATGTCGTAAGAGCCGACTAAGGAAATAGGTTTAGGTATACTTACGTTACGCGACAGACTAGCATCCCATCACTTTTGTTGTACTTATTTAATCTATGTTTAAATCTAAGTTATGCTAAATATGCTGTATCTAAACTTACATATTTCCTTAGTCGTTTCTTCTACGTCTTCTCCGTCTACGGAAGAAATGGAGAAGTGTTATTATTATAAACCCGACACCACCAACTTTCTTTGCCCACCTTTTAGGTGATTTTGGACGGGACAGTGTTTATGCGCATTTAATTCGTTCGTATTGGCGCAATTTCACAAAACATTATCAATGTTGTCAATTTTCGTTACAATTCTACGCAATCTTATATAAAACACGGAAGCTATACGGTTGGCAGCAAAGATTTTGATCGGTGTGAAATAAAAACACACTCACCTTGGTAATGACAGTTTATTCCTTTCCTCCATATTATCGATTACAGTTCTATCTTCTTAATCAAATACTATTCTAATTATTTCCAGTTAATAAACAATCTCATTTAATCTCCTAAGCGTATGGTTCACAATCTTTTACTAACTCGTAACCGAACTAAACTATCGTCAATTGTCTTTTTTTTCCTTCACTTGTCAAAACTCCATATAATCTCGCGCCAAAACATCCGTCAAAATGTTGCTACTCATCAAAACTAAATGACATAGACTATTTTATGATTTTGAACAATAACATTATTCAGTGTTCTTAGATGTACATCGAACCTAACGGGTGAAAGTGGCAATTCGTAAGAAGAAACACATACGGTCTCAAATAACACAGTAGAAGCGTGTTATCTTTAGTGCGATGGTCGTGTCCATCTTTGTTGCCGAGTGTAGCAAACTGACGTTGGCAGGAACAAAAGCAGACGACAGTATTGTGTTGATACAATGCCTTTGTTGTAGATAAGTGGATCAGATCACTTCAAAAGGTTCATTTACGAACGTAAATACATACAACTGTGATATGTATCGCTAATGCCATGGGTTACTAGTAAACTTACGTTGACGACGTTCGCGTTTCAAACATACATACATACAATCAAGCCTATGTTACCAAATGGCGCAGAGCACATAAAACGTGATATAGACAAAATCATCATCACCATCATCATCATCATCAGCCCATATACGTCCCACTGCAGGGCACAGGCCTCCTCTCAGTATGAGAGGGCTTGGGCGATAGTTCCCACGCGGGCCCAGTGTGGATTGGGAACTTCACACACAACGTTGAATTACTTCGTCGCTGTGTGTAGGTTTCCTCACGATGTTTTCCTTCACCGAATAGCTCGTGATACATATCAAATTTGATTGACAAAATCATGATTATGGCTATTTCACGCTTCACAGCCACTTCTAGCATAATTTTAGGTTTGGTAACAGATGGAAGAGGTGTAATAGCGTAGAGGTAGGCAGGTAGAGGTAGCGTCGAATATACTCAAAATTCAAATTCAGAACTTTATTTACGCAAAAGGCTCCTTAGCGTACTTTTACACGTCAGTTGAGAAGACGGAATTCTATATGTGCTATACATAATTAAGCATTAAAATAGGTACTCGTCATTCTTTATCAAATTCGCCCTTCGGATTCATTTCACAAACTGCACTCGTACATTAAACTTTACTATGCAGTACCCTACCAGTACCCTGTTTGGTGTCTGGTTGAGAACAACGACTCTCCATTTCTTCCTTGGATGTCGTAAGTACATTTCAGGCGATAGGCTAACAACCTGTCCCTATTGTACCTAAAAATTCTAAAATTGGCCGTTTGAACCTCGTGCTACATACATACATACATACATAAAATCACGCCTGTATTCCCAATCGCGGTAGGCAGAGCACACAAAACGCTACATAGTCAAAACGGTGACTATTTCATGTTTTGTGACCACTTTTAGCATTTTTTTTTTTTTTAGGTGGCAGGTACTATAGTGACAGGTTGCTAGCCTGTCGCCTAAAGTAACCTAAGTCCTTAGTCGCCTCGGCATCCACGGAAGAAATGGAGATGTGCTATTCTAAACTCGACACTCGATCCTCGTGAGGTCCCAAGAATATCAAGCATACTAAGGGCCGGCGCTGACTGCCGGCATGGCACGGCGTGGCAAAGGATTTTGTTACTGATCTGAGAAAGGCCGCGGCATGCCACAGCGTGCCGAAGCATTTCGCTGGTTATATTTTTGGATGCTGCGGCACGATTTGCCGTGCCGTCCTCTGCCATGCTGGCAGTGAGCGCCGGCCCTTAGATTACACTCTTTGGATAGTCATGTTATAACCAAACAAATTTAATAATGTACGAATTTATCCTTCAATCCCTTCAATATAAAATGTTCTAGCTTTTATTTAGACGGCACCTTTCAGTACTCTCTTAACCTTTTAGGGAAGGTACCATGTCACGTGTAACCGATACAAAGAGGTAGGGTCCGACCGGAACGGAAACCGGATTCCAATTTGGGTTCTAGCTGGAACCAGTACAGTTCCCGCTTTGGTACAAGACACATACGTATATGTATACGTGTACGTATATGATCGGTTTCGGACACTTCTAATAGGCTACTAAACAAAAAAAAAAACAATTTAGTCCGTCAGATAGATTTTCAAAAAAAATAACCCATTTTTTTTTAACCAACGAAAAATAACGATAATACAGCCCTTAAAAGTTTCGCGTGACGTCACGCCTTACAATTTTTACCTAGTCGTGACATCACAAGCCCCCATTCCGGAAGTTTGATGATCTATAACTAAAGATAGGCTATTAACACAGAGCCACGCACCACGCAGCGTAGTGGTGGAATGCGTGTTCTTACGTTACTTGTCAGTATCTCCATTTGTAGAGAAAACATGTACGGTCCAACACACTGAAAATGCATCCACGCGTGTTCATGCACACTGTCTACAAGCGCAGAAACACGCATCCCGGCGCGTGGGCGCGGGGCGAGACGCAAGGTATAACACACCGAATCACGCAGTGCCGTGCGTGAATAGATTAAAAAAACCCGCACGGTAATGCGGAGCGTCTAGTCTAGTGTAATGATGTGTAAAAGAAAAATACAAAAAACGTACGATTTTGACATTGGGGCCCGAATAAGTCCTTTAGCTCGCATGGGATCGAAAGGGATTTTTGACAGTTTATTCTTTATGGTATAACTATAAGGTTTCTCTACGGAAATTTGGCTTTGTGTGAATTCTCTTTATTACAATTGTCCGAATTGATCCGACTATGAAGTCGATCAAGAGTCGGTCGATTCGATTTCGTTTGCGTATTAACGCGTAGAATTGCTTGGAAACTGAGGCAGCGCCACCGAGTGGCACTTTTGCGCAACTGCCGCGGTCGACACACAATCGACACGCAAATCAGTGTGGTGCGTGGCGGTGTGTAAATCGCAACGTTTCAAAGTACATTTTTAACCCCCGACGCAAAAACGACGGGGTGTTATAAATTTGACGTCTCTCTCTCTCTCTCTTTGTGTGTGTGTGTGTGTGTGTGTGTGTGTGTGTGTGTGTGTGTGTGTAAATGTGTATGTGTCTGTCTGTGGCGTCGTAGCTCCCAAACGGATGAACCGATTTTAATGCGGCTTTTTTTTTGTTTGTAAGTTATATCAGTCGAGAGTGTTCTTAGCTATGTTTGGTGGAAATCGGTTCAGGTCTTCAAGGTCATCAGGTCATTTGTTTGGTGCGATAAGAATGTTACACGTTCAGTAAACCCATTGGGTTGGGGCTCGTCGGGGGTGTTTTTAATTGTTAATTAATGTTGGTTATGTGTAACAGAAACCGAAAATTCGGTCGCACTCTATGCCAGGACCTGCCAATTACAAGGTGGTTTAGGAAACACGGGTTTGCCCACATAGCCGTGTATAATTCAAATTATAATATGCCACCGAAGACGTGACGGGGTCGTTGGTTTTGTGTCCCTCTCGCACGCACCTGGGTCGAAGGGGACAGCGGCACAGAGAACCGGATGGGGCTAAGTTGTGTATATTATACAGTGTGATATTTAGATGAGACAGAGTATCGCTAAATATTGTAGATAGTTACATAAGTTTAGCATGCCCCGTTTTTCAACCTCGGGTACTAAATTGACAGAGCAAATTAATTAAGGATAGGATCGGATGAAGGAAGTGATCGTTAACAAATGCCCTGCTGATTTTATAGCCAAAGTAGCTTAATTGCGGATTACATACATACAATCACGCTCATATCCCCAAATAGGGTAGGGAGAGCACTTGAAACGCTATATAGGCCTAACCATGACTTTTCCACGCTTCGTAACACTTCTACCATAATTTTAAGGTTTAAAACCGATGGAAGAGATTAACAGTGACAGGTTTATAAATTTTATATTTATTATTTCCTTTTTGTATTAATTTTATGAATAAATTTGATTTGATTTGATTTGATTTGAGGTTGCCAGCCCGTCGCCTAAATCGTACCTAAACCTAAATCCTTACTCGCCTCTTACAACATCCGCAAAAGAAATGGAGAGGTGTTATTCTATCCCGACACAACACAGAATTGCGGATTATATTGTAATAAAATGTATACTGTAAAAATGTACGTAACTTTTGTTTCTCAAATTCGGACATTCAGAGCTGACTCTTATAACTACGAGTAGGTACACCCCTTTTATGTAGACGAAGTGGCAAATGTTCTTAACCCTATGTTTGTAATAAGGTTGTTATAGAGGCACGGGACCCTAAAAATAAATTATTAAAGTATGGCACCCAAGTCAGTGAACTTATTCGAATCTCTAAATATTTCATCAAAGCAAAGTGAATAATAAAACACCGACTGAGTCTGTAGTCTCAATTTACATCGACGTAAAGCTCAATTTCGCGTAACGGAGGGTTGTTTTGAACACCCAAGGAGAAAGTAAAAATGTTTTCTAGACACACAAAACGTTCGGAAACGAACGTCTGTCAATCTCGCGTTACGTTGACACTTATTACGCGACAAGAAAATAATGAACGAACTAGACAAAGTTGAAGTAACCTGAAAAATTGGGCTTCGCGCGCGTGATCAATAAGGATTACCCGAGTTTTAAATCGAGTTTGAATCGACATGTTTCGGGCTAGATCGTGGTCCTTCATAAAGTAACCGTGGCCGGTACTGCCAAAGGTGCACGGCGCGCGACATTTGTTTGGTTTAGCACGAGTTCAATCAACGTGAAGGATATGAAAACTTTATTATTGATCCAGTATTTACAGGCGAATTAAAGGGGTTGCCTGGAAAGTTTTCCGGGAGTTTTGAAAATTGGTGATATTATAGATTTTGACGTGCTCTTTCTGAATTTCAACTTTGCCACCTCGTATCTTTGCCGCTAACGCCGCCATATTGGAAAAATGGCGCATAAAAGCAGTTTTTTGACAATATCTCCTGTCTGGCTCATTTTACGATAAAAAAATATATTACAAAATAAAACTAGAGGCAATTGCCTACAATTCATGTCTTAGTGTTTATTTAATAAAGTCAATAGTTTTGGCGTACGAGCGCCGCAAAGTACACTTCGCAAATTGTGTTGGTAAGCGCATAACTCAACAACGCCTGGACCAATTTGGCCAATTCTTTTTTTTAAATGTTTGTTGAAGTTCAGGGAAAATTTATACGGTGAGAAAGTATTAAAAATATCGAAAATATTGTTATCCTATACAAACTTTATCGACTCGAAAAAACAGTAAGCACCGTAGGATTTCAGACATCTTACGCGTTTTTGGTAAAATGGTCTCTACTTTAGCTCAAAAAAGACGCAAGCGCCGCAAAATTTCATACGTCTCACGCTTTTTTGCGAGCAAAATAGAAGTACCTATTTCGTTCATTATACGAGCACTGAAGTCGGTAAAGCGATGGTTTCTCACATATTGTTAATGAATTAGCCCTTAGATATTTATAACTCCATAAGATACGGCTGTCAAAACCTCTATTGAATGACAAAAGACAAGCTGAGTTTTTCGTTGAGTAGTGTTGGAGTACACTTTGTGGCGCTCGTACGCCAAAACTATTGACTTTATGAAATAAACACGTAGACATAAATTGTAGGAAATTGCCTCTAGTTTTATTGTGTAGTATACTGTTTTATTGTAAAATGAGTCCCACAAGAGATATTGTCAAAAAACTAATTTTACGCGCCATTTTTCCAATATGGCGGCGTTAGCGGCAAAGATACGAGGTGGCAAAGTAGAAATTCAGAAAGAGCACATTAAAATCCATAATATTACCAATTTTCAAAACTCCCGGAAATCTTTCCAGGCAAAACTACCCGATGACCACACTATATCAAGGATAACAAATTGAGAAACAAAAAACGTAGGCATTTGTCCCTAAACTACAACACTTATTCAAAAAAAGATTTGTAATCGTTTTTTACGGCATAGCTCAATGTAAATTGGTCATTCGAAAGTACATAAAATATCCTATAGTATTTGGATCTCTTTGCAAAAATGCGACATAAACTGGTACCTATATTTTTATCACGTAGACCTAGACATTAGATTTTTTCACAGCCATATAGGACCACGAACCTTAGTATTTTATATATTTTTCAATGTTATATATCCACGCGTTCCAGAGATAAAAAATCTGGATGGGCAAACATACCGACACCAATGATTACGCATGGTTCGTTTTACCCTTCAGAACAAAACGATGTGTCCTCTGAAGTTTTGTAACGATTAAGATTTTTGGATTTATTGTAATGCTAATAAAAATGTTAACAATGTGTAACAGATCCCAATGGTGATCACAGGGTTATATGTTGGTACACATAATAGTAGCTCCATAATCTAGTATTAAAAAAAAGTGTTTTTGGGCATTTATTCGAGCGTTTCAACCGTCTCATTTATCTGGATACTTTTCTGTAAAAGTAAAAGAATATTCTGATACCGTCGTTAAGTCATCTATTAGAGCAACCGGAACTTTGAACAAATAGTCAAAAACCGTATCAAAATCTGCAGCAGATTCATATAAAATCTAACCAGATGAATGAGACAATTGAAATGCTCGAATATACGCCCTTTTATAATTCACATTAACTCAAAATACTACGCTTCTTTTCTTGTTCTACGACTGTAAACGCAGTGCATTCGGAAATCAAATGGTCTTTAGCAGTTTGACGTTTATCATCCATGTCGATTTAGTGAATCTTTTTCTAAGTTTTTTTTTTCAATAACCTTAAGCTGTATATTATTATTTAATTGTGTATTTAGGAAGATATGTTTTTCTACAACTGCTTTTATATTATACCCTGAACTCTCGCCAGGGGTCTAGCACTCCTCGTGCTATGTGATTTATTGTACTGAGTTAGTTTTCTTGTTTTACGCACACAGATTGATGCTGAGTTCGCTGTGAGTATACATATTAATATTTAATTGTGACTAAACTATACATTGTTCTTAATTGTGGCTTATTAGCAAAGAACTAAGTGTTATTCTCTAAAACTGTTACTGACTATCTCACAAAGACAAGATTTGAGATTTTATACAAACTGACATTCTCTGTGCTAACAGGCATTCTTCCAAAATATGGGAGTCAGTAGATGGCGCTGAGAGCTGCAGCGCTATTTTCTAATGCACTGGGAGTCATGATTGCTTTAAATTTGAAAGATTGAAACCAATATCGCTTTAAATTGAAACAATGGTATCGCGCATCGTTATGTCAGTTGAAACCTATGCCCAGGCACGTTTGAAGCCAATTAAACCAATGATTTACCCAACGTTGGGAATTGGTTTGTGCTAAAGAAAAGCATTTTACAAGTCCATGCCGATTCCGAGCGCGTTAGACAATAGCCTTACCTGGTCGCACTTTATAATTAAAGTTAACATGTTCAAAATATAACATCAACGTGCAAAGAGAAAGATAATAATAATGTATTGATTTTTAAGGCTGGCCTTCGCAGTGCAATCTGTAAACTACTGTGCTCGTCCACTAAGAACTTCCCAAGTTACTAAAAGTGTCAATGAAAATGTTTGAAATTATAAAAATTACAACTGAGAATAAATACCGCATATTTTATGGCGTGACTAACACTAGTGGTGTAGAAGTAAATTTACAAAAAAAAACATACTTACCACCTTAAAAAACGGTATTTTTTTCACCTGATGTCTTTTCTTTGTACATAGAATATCATTGGTTCAACCATTTCCTATTTACCAAAGTGACACTAGAATGAGATTGGGCATTTCAACTCTCATTCATTAGGTCACATTTTATATGAGTCGGGTGCAAATTTTGACTTCGTTTTTGATAATTAGTTAGGGTTCCTTTATTTCTAGTAGATAACTAAACAACATTAACGAAACAGTAAAATATTACAGAAATGTGTTCGGAAAAATTAAACAGTGTAAACTCTCTGTTTTAGATAATAACACTATAGGCAGCTTTAACAGCGACTCAATAGCATCAAAACAGATCTTAGGATGTTAATAGACCTATCGATCGATCGTTGATGGACGGCATCGGTTAACGTCGATCGAAATATATTGACTGGTCTGGTAGCTTTAATTAATCGACAGCTACCGGTCGTCAAACCAATCGGTCGATTGCCGGTAGATGTCATTAATAGTCGACTCTGATAGATTAATCCCGGCTATATTCCACTGTACTATTTCATTCTACCATCGGTCGGTGCCATCGATTGACGATCGATTGTTTGATCTGGAAGAAACTATCGATTGACGCCGACTATTCCATTCTACCATCGATCGATGCCGTTGATCGATCGATAGATTTGATAACAAATGTATAAATGCATGATAAGTGTTTGAGCGTTGAACGTTAGCAGATAAAGTGAATCGAAAGCGAGAGAGCGCGATATTTCGTTTTGAGAATAAACAGAAATGTAACCCATTGGTATAAAAACGCAAAAAAGTATCAATTAAAATTACAAGGGTAGAGAACTCTAAAAGTATCACCAGAGACAAATAAAATAAAGACGTAAAAGTCGTGCTATCATTTTTGTGTGAGCGTCGCTAGGTGGCGCTGTTTACTATGAAACTTAGCTTGAGCGCCATCTAGTGACGAACTTCACTAAGAACACACTTTTTGCGCAAAACAAACAGGTATACATAAGTCAATCGAGTGTATCTACGCTCGCCGGCCGCTCTAAGGATTTCAATTATGGCGTACGCACATAAAATTATCGTGGTAGTGGCAATTGTATCTAGTTGCTTGATTTATAGTCAATAATTAAAAGGGAACGACTGTTCGAAGATATCGTGTCTATGTGCGGGTGTCTATGTGTGTTGTACGAGCGCACTTTGCACGGAGATTGACTTCTGTTTTTTTCTGTTTTCTGCTTTCTGTCAGTCTATGTTTACTGTTCACTGGTATCATGTGGCGTTGGTATCGCTTACTTTTATTTACATGCGTTTTCTTAGGCCGGCCACATACATTCAGAAAAATTCCGTATCGGAATCTCGAATCGGAAAATCGAACGCAGGCAATCCATACAAACCTATGGACCGGCCACATACATACGGAAGCTTTCCGTTCGTATGATCGAATTTTTCCGAATGTGTGTGGCTGCTTCATAGACGTCGTATGGATTTAGTGCGTTCGGACAGTCCAATTTGAGATTCCGAAACGGAATTCCGTATGTATGTGGCCGGCCTTAGTGTCTTAAAGTATCCGCGTTCGCACTGTGAGGATTTGAATCATAATATCAGTTTTGAAGATGGTTTTTGAATTATTTGTCCCAGTCATCGGTGGTGCAATATTGTAGCTTGACAGTTTTAGAGATGGGTAAAAGTATCTGATTCTGTGATGTAATTTAAAGCTATTTTTATGTGTAGAAAGTGAAACATAACCTGTAAAATTTCTAGTGCACTCTGCCAACCTCATTTAGAAATACAGGCGCGATATATGGTGACAGAAACATGAAAATATAAATTCGAATTTAAAACCCATCCCTAAGAGCGCTTGTGCACTACCATGAATTTTACGGTCCAGCCGTCCGGGTTTTTACTGTCGCGCCGTCCCGCTCACGTTAATACTATTTGATGTAAGAGCAAGCGAGACGAGACCTCAAGTAAAAAGACGGACCGTAAAATTCATAGTAGTGCACAAGCGCCTTAAGACTGCCAAGCTTCAAAATCGCGCAATGTTGAAAATCTCCTATTTTGCATTTTTGGCCCATATTTCTTTGAGTACACTAACTCAATTTTCTGCTGCGAAAATGTGTTAACTGTGACGCTTTCCTTATATACCTTTGGACCCTTTATCTGCCTGTTATTTCATTACTCGTGGCATACTAATTTTGCTGTCCTTTTCTAGGCTGAGGGGAAAGACAAAGCAGCAAGAGGAGCCCGCGCCCGAACCGGGTGAGTCCTTATTAAATCAAATCAACGAAATCCTACCTTTCTTTGTTTACTTCTTTATTACGCATGGGTCACACGTGGATCTAAATCTGGTATACATCATTCACGGAAACAAGTTAATGGAGAAAAAAACGCAGTGTTCAAACTTGGCTACTTTTGTTTTATCAAAAAGCTTTTGACAGATTGTAACTCCTTAGTAAAATTTTTGTACAATTTTAAATGTTAAATTTTAATTATTATTGGTTAAATGGACTTTCATCAACGAATAACGTTAAATAATGTTTCGCTAAGGGGTCGTGCAATAATCAAAAAAATATCACTTTGAATGAGAAGACTATCAAAACGAGTATCAAATTGTAAAATTTCGTAAGTTTAAAATTTATACTTCCGATTCGAACTAAAAATTAAAATTATCTTCTAGAATCAGCCAGGTGTAAACACGTTTTTCGAGATTGTCTAACGTCGTAGTCTTTTTGTCTTTGTCATTTGTATGGGATTACGTGACAGAGATAGTGCTATATTAACTGGTTTCCGTGAATGAGGTATAGTTAAGGAACCAATGTAACCCTAGTTTAATGTGTTGGTAATAAGCCCCGCTCGCGTCCGCTTTTAAACCCTGTCCAGAAGGAGCAAATACGCCGCGATTTTGAACGCGTTTGACTATTCATTGCTGCATTTGTCACGCTTAATGAAATTACGGCGCATCGTGAAGAAGCAATGTACTCCAATACGCGGCCAATTCGCGCGTACTTCTGGACAGGGCCTTTAGTATAATGGAGAGTTGTTGACACGCGTCACTAGTGGGCGCTGCTTGTCATAGTGATTTAAATGCCATCGTAAACGCGATCGACACGTTTTCTTGTGTCAACTACCATATTTCACCTATGGCCGGAAATCTACCGTAAATATTGTAACCAGTGGTCGGATATACACGTCTGAAAATCTCTGGAAAATATTTCCTGAAAATATTCAAATTGAGCTTGTGAGAGACAAATTATTCGTCGTTTTCGGGTCATTGCGCCCTGTGTTTCACTTACCTTACGTACCGTACGCAAGTCCCGTTAGTCGGCGCGTACGCACCTGCAATCGTTCGACATTGCGATGCTACGCGGTTGACTAAGAGCCGGAGTACAAAAGACAAGGCAATATTTTCAGATTGTCGTTTTTTTTTTCATTCCGGAAAAAAAAAATACAGGGGTTTTTAGACGCGTAACCGACCACCGGTTAAAATATGTACGGTCAATTTCCGGCCATCTTTATTTTCGATTCCATTGAAAAATGACTGCTTGCGTTTAATTTGATACACAAAAGCATTTCACCGAAACGCTTGGGCTCACGATCACATTCCTCAAGCCTATGCCGATTCCGAATGCGCCACCCAATAACCCTACAGATAGGTCTTTGCTTCGAACCAGGGATCGAATACCGGTATTATTTTCATACATTTATACCGGTATTTAATTGCGGTATCTCAGTTGTTTTTGTATGTTATTGGATTTTTTTCATTTTAATGTCGTACTTTTGTAGGCTTACCTAAATATTATCTAGGAATACCAAGCTAAAATTCCAAATTAAAGGTGATATTTTAGTTTTTAGTAATACCGGTAACGATCCCTGCTTCGAACAGATCCTTTAGTGTAACTGTTGACACAAGACAATGTCTATCGCATTTGCCTTGACATGTCAATCGGTTCAAACAAACAGCATATTGGGAACAATTTATCCTAATAATACTTGACAGCGAACTGAATTGAGACGTCAGTAATTAATTGTACTATAACTGCGTCACAGACAGGGAGCCAAACTATGGCGTCGGTGCCGTCAGGATGACGCAGTCACGTACAGGATGTTGTAACAACATCGCAACTCAGTGATTCTACAGAAAACATCTGAAGTTTGATAGTTTATTATTTGGTAACGCGTTTAAATTTGAACATAGGTACCTACCCGTAATTTACATTGACATTTATACATTTCGGGGTTTAGAATAACAACCACTCATTTGCATCGGTGCCATATTTTCGCTTCAGCTTAGCATAGCACCACGTGCGGGAACTACCTGTCACTTTCTGACGTCTCTAGTTAGACAGTGACAGGTATAGTCTATATTGCGTGCATTTCAACTACTACTAGTGCCTTTCTGCGCTCAGCCGGCTGGTCAGAAGCCCAAAATAGATAGGGACAGAAGCCAATCTCCATACAAAGTGCGCTCGAGTAACGTACAGTCAAAGAATTTGATAACTGTGCCACTTTGGTGTTTTTTTTATTCTTTTTTTTTGGAGAGAAAATCTATACTTATAATAAAACTGTAGAGAGGTCAGTTCTGTACATTAAATATATATCCAAAATTAATATTGGAGGATGATTGGTG
>BHDV01054562.1:344507-363479 GCA_005406045.1 Adoxophyes honmai | reverse complement strand
TTACATTTCGTATTCAAATAATTCTGAGATCTTTTCTGTGTCATTCCGAATTTAATGCGAGCGAAGCCGCGGGCAAAAGCTAGTACTAAATAATAATGGGGGGTTTCTGGAGATATGTGGGGCTCTTCCCGAGTGCCACTTTGGACCCTAGCACAAGAAATGTCACTGTGACATACCATACTATCTACTAGTCAAACTATATTTCAGGTATCAATTTCTTTGACTGTACACACAGACACGATAATCTCGGAACAGTTGGGACCAGTCCGAGCGCGGCCGTCCGCTTGAGACGCGTCTGTGAACGCTTCTGCAACACTTTCAAGAGTAACCACTGGAACCGTGAAATTGTAACAAGTCAAGTACCTATAAATGAAAGTGTTTTCCACTAATTTACTGCAAGAAACTGTTCGGTCAGCCAAGAAAGTGGCACCACTTTTGATAAAAGTTTCCGTGAGATCAAATTATTCATTAATACATGACACAATGGCGTGACGCAAATACAATAATGATAAAGCCCGTCACAGACTACGCATATACGATCATATTTTATCTGCGTATAAATGCCATTTTTCCATATGTCGGTGTCAAAAGATACCTAACGGTAAATCTGCGCAGTGTGTGGTAGCTCATTGACAGATATAATGATCTGTAACAGATATCTTACCGTATCTGCTTAATGTGTGACGGGCTTAAGAGCTATAGCTCTATATATATCTAGCTCTATCTAATAGCTCCCTGTCATAGTATTAAGGCAAGGGTAAATCGACCGTGGTGTTTCATGAGGTTCAAATGAACATCGATCTTATGGGGAAGACAATGATTGCACTTGATTGACATCTGCACATACCCGTTCTGTCAGAAACTAACTTTGCGATTAAACGGCAATGCTCCCACTTCCGCCAATCTCGGAGCGGAACCAAACAACCAATTAGTTTGACAAATACTTGTGTATAACAGCTTTGTTTACCCCAGTGTAACCCGGAATTATCGGATGAATTTTGCTCCAACACTCACCGGGATTCGTTGGAAATTTACTCGAAAAACAAAAAGGGAAGGGTAGGCTTGAGAGCTTCAAATGAAATGTGGGCTCTAATTGTTATTTCTTATTAAAGTAGCTATTTCTATTTATAACCCGGCTTAGCGGGGCTATTATTTTGATTCGCAACGGAAACGTAATTCGCAAATTGTTACAAATTGTACCTATTATGGTTGGAGATGGTTTGCTGTACCAAGGAACTTCGTGGATATGTAAGATTTTAAGTGCAAGCTACAGCCTAGGCCAAGACTTGAGCTTTTTCAAGGACTTTTCTTCATAAAGTTTTATTGTAGCTGTTAATTTATACATTTCTGTAAATAAAATTTGCAGCTGCTTGTTTTATTGAAAGTACCGGTCATCAAAAATAAATGATACATTTCTATAAAAAGTTCGTAGCTACCTTTAAAATTGGTTTTTCATTTTCATAATCATGATGTTTGCTTTCAATACAAAATTGCCTAAATACTTTGTAAAGTTATTACCACAAATTCTACCGTTCTCTTCTACCGTTACCGTGCCTAAACTGCGGAGTGACGTCATCCAATACCCACGCCTTGTTTTTGACACAGCCTGTAGCTACATTTGTTTTCCTTTAAATAAACATCTTAAACTTCCCCCTCCACCGTGATACTCCAAAAGGCGTCGCCGTGTAATAGGGTGACTTGCAATATCGTAGTAATCGCAACTTTTGTTACACGAAAATGGTGGCCGGGGAAAAATCCCCTATTTTTGGGTAACCTACTTTTCAAAGTTGGAATTTGTGTTCCCCGAAATTACGTTCGACCAAACAATTTGAACTCCGCCGGTGATTTTTTGTAACATTTCTCTGCTTAACTCTTTTTAAGCGACTAGAACAGTATTAAAAGTATCGTACGGGATGTCTCCCCACATGTAGTTGAAAGCGCCTCTTGCGGCGTTTGCACTAAACTCTAAACGTTACGAATTGATTAACAGTTGAGAGAATCCGGCGTGACTTGTGTTAAAGGTAGCTTATACAGCAGGCGGACGTGTCTTACACACGGCCTTCCTGACCTGCATTACATTATAATGTAATCACGTCATCGGTTGCATTAGATTTTGTTTACGCTACAAATGTCTTAACACGTTCACGGACATCGGTTACATACAGAGTGTCCGGAAATTGAACGTAAATATTTACCAGTGGTCGGGTATACGCCTTTGTAAAATGTTCCCGGAATTTCCAAGTCATCAAGCTAAGCTGGCTTACAGGCACAGTTTGGAGACACGAGTCTAGTGCTTTGGATTTGCCATAACATAGGACCTAGGTGCTTCTGAGATCGACAAGCCGTGCACGAAATAAGCAAAAGTGGAGCCGTTCTCGGCTTTGAGACACCTCTTGTGGGCTGGGAATTTTGGCTGGCGCTTTAAGTACCGCACCGTCTATGCCAACTCGGCACTCGTCTGTATAAGCGTTGTTCTGATGATAGGATACCTAAAACACTGACGTAACTAGAGGACCAATAGAGCGTCCAACGACCAAAGAATGTTTACAAACATGTTTTTTTGACATTCATGTAGCTTGTATGTTTGCTGCCATGCGAAGGCGGATTATTGAAAAATATCAATGCACAGGTCATCCTAAACTGAAGTCGAAAAAACATGATTGTGAAACGGCTTAGATCGTAAGAATTGAAAAACCTCCGGCCATCTTTTTAGGATTTCCTGTGCTTTGAAATTTTAGTCCAACGCCCTGCGGATGTTGTTAGATTGCGTTTACAGCTCAGTTTCGTTGGTCGATGCGGGCCCCGCATGTGTGATGCGGGCGCATGCATACGCCCGCATCCGACCCCACATGCGGTGTATCAAACGAGTTATCAACTAGACACTTTCAGTGGCCGCTATACCGCTTGCGGGGAGACCCGCATGCTTTGCATCAATTGAGTCTTCGACCAATGAAACTCAGCCTTCAGGTTCTCATTTTGGACTAGATGCAATTGCAATACTTTGTCGATGATTTACATTTCAGGCCTTCCTTGTTCCCTAATGTTACTCAACAAATTTTCGTCTTAAAATAAAACAGACCTTTCTAATGAATATTCATTAGGAATAGATTAACCTTTAATGAATTCGAATTAGTTCAGCATTCTCAGCGAAAATCATCATGATTTCGTAATGTTCAAGAATGACGTCAAATTACTTTATATCCAAATAAAATGGATAAACTTCAGTGATTTACGACTAAACTGATTTTCTCACGCCCTAACCTTTTATAATCCAATTCGATTTAAAACTGATGAATTATTTTACAGACCTGATTTGTGAATTATCAAAAACGTTTTGGTACTCGACAGCGACTTGCTAAAAGCGATTTTAAATTGAAAAAAAAAAGTAATTACAGGTTTCTTTCAGACGCGATGTGGGCGATTTTCAGGAGATCTGAATACCGAAGCGGCTTCTAAATTAACAATTGAATAGGTGAATGAGTTTAATACACTATTGGAGATAAGTATCTGTAAATATACTATTGTGACACGAACAGTTGAAAACGAATTTAAAAATTTTAATGTTATGAGACCCATTGTATACTCCAGAAATGAATCTGGTAGAAGAATATTCGAAAGCATGGACCTACAATACGGCATCACTAAATTCGTAATTTAACAGTACTAATTCAGGTTTAAAAAACATTTTAGTATAAACTTAACTAGTAATTGTAATTTAATGTTTACAAATGAGGGTAACGACTTTAGTAACGTCTAAATTTTATAGTTTGGGCAAGTCGGGGAAGAAGAGATGTTCTTTATGGCTTCCGTTTGAAGATGATACATAAAATAAAATAAAAAATTATACAAAAAACTCGGGCGACAAATCATTAAATTCGCGTCTCATGATTCGCTTTTAGATTCTGGCAGTTTTTTAAATAATTCTTTGATTTCTGTTACTTTCAAGTATCGTCAATAATTTTTACTACTGTAAGGGATACAGCTGTGAGATAAAACGAGATAGCACGACTCGTCTCTCTTTCTCGCAGCTAGGTCTATTCTCTACTGACTTAAACAAAGCCAATAGTTGTAAGACTTTACGAAGCTGCATAAGATCCTTAGTTAGAACAGTTAGTTCTCTCTTTGTAGGTATTGTAAATGCCTCCAGTCCTCAAACAAGTCTAACTGACGTTCAAAGCACAGGAAATCGAATACAGTCTTTTGTTCAAATAAAACTCATTTCCGACCGCGTCTGATTCAGCGCGCGTTTGTTTGTTTCTGTGGCACTGTCCGTGGAATAGTGAAGTTTTTACAAAAGGACATCTTCGAAGATCCGATCCTGTTCGTGGTAAAGTTGTCGTGTGTTCCTAACAGACTTTTGGTGAATTTTGGTGAACTATTATCGTGTAAGTAAATGGTATCATACGGATACATATACAGTGTAATCCGGTTATAATGACATCGAAGGGAATCGCCAAACACGTCATTATAAGCGGAAGTCATACAATGCGTTTTGTAAAAAAAACAATTATAGCACATGGCCATTTTCAATATTTGGTAATATAAACAAAATGATAATGACAATTATTGTTAAGCCTTCTTCGAAACTATAAATAGCCATGTGCTAAACGTCGTCGAGAATCAACAAACATTCCTGAAGGCTTAAAAAATCGTTTCGGTCATTATAACAGGACCTACTTTGTTAAAAATAGGTGATAATAAGCGACATGTCACTGTAAGCGAAGTCATAATATCCGATTTTTGCAAAGATTTTTCTAAGAAAATCAAACTTCGTCAGGTAATTGCGTCATAATAAGCGGTTGGTCAATATAAGCGGAGTCATAATAAGCGGATTCTACTGTATGTCACGCTTGTATTCCCGAGGTAGACAGAAGAAAATAGTTAGGTTAGATAGAAGCTAACAATAATTGCACGCCATTATATCTGGCTAGACATGTCACGGCACAAAAACACTACAACTCTTTTCTACCATGTTTAAACCAATTAAATAATTAATAATTTCATTTCATTTCCATGATACATAACTATTGTCTTTAATAAAGTCATGAATACTTCGTAGTTAACAATAACTTCTGTTGTAACTATTATCTTCAAATCGACTTTTGAGCGAAGTTTTTAACCGTTAAAATTCGAATGTTTTTGCTCCCATTTTCGGTATTATCTTCTGCCGGCTTAACGTCTAGAACACTATGTTTCTGTTCTATATATAAATTGGAACTAGGTCACCAAAATCGAAGGCTTCATCTATCAATGATTGTTTCAATAGAGTATGACGGGTTTTCGGATTATTCGGGCTAACCGAGAGCGGGTGGCTTATTCGCTTAAGCCGTTATTGTTTCTTCTATGTGATTCTGCACAATCCTAGCTGTCTTCGAACATTGTGAAGAATTGAGAATAGGAAGGACTCTACCGGATCAATTTATTACGGCCATTCGGTCTAGGTTAAAACTTAAGTTTATAACGTTTTGAAAGGTTAAAAGTGTAATTTTCCAAAGGTTTAGAATCCTGTGTGGTGTGTATATTTTAGGCAAGAGACCTAACGTATCACTAATACCTCTTTTATTAACTTGGTACCTGGAAATTGTGCTTGAAACGCTATGAAATGTGAAACTGTCGCTTCGTGTTACTGCCTGCCGTGTTTGGCAATGCAGGCATAAGATATAATATAAAATGTATATTATGTAAGTTTTGAATAGGGTGAGGATGCCGTGTGGTGTCAGGTCTAGAATAGCACAAGAGCGCCGAGCGAATAGGACGTGTTCAACGAACAGCGTTGTTCAAAAGCGCGACTTTGAAACGTAAACTAACTCCGTACATATCTGAGCATACTCTGACGACGCTGCCGAAACGCGTGACAATAAAAACTGTCCAATATTTTCTTCAATGGATATAGTAGGTGACTAAGGAAATAGGTTTAGGTGAGCTTTAGGCCACACGTAAAGAGCCGATCAATGTTAAACCACTTTCACTTAATGTGTAAAGCTGAAATGCTTATAATAGTGGGTGCCTAAATGTGAATACACTGCCGACCCTAATTGGGAATATAGGCGTTTTTTTAGGGTTCCGTAGCCAAATGGCAAAAAACGGAACCCTTATAGATTCGTCATGTCTGTCCGTCTGTCCGTCTGTCTGTCCGTCCGTCCGTATGTCACAGCCACTTTTTTCGGAAACTATGAGAGCTATACTAATAAAACTTGGTGAGTAGATGTGTTCTGTGAACCGCATTAAGATTTTGATACAAAATTAAAAAAAAGCAATAATTTTTTAGGGTTCCCCATACATGGAACTGAAACTCAAAGAAATTTTTTTCTTCAAACCCATACGTGTGGGGTATCTATGGATAGCTATTTAAAAATGATATTGAGGTTTCTAACATCATACTTTTCTAAAGTGTATCGTTTGCGCGACAGACGCTTCCAAAGTTGAAAAAGTTGTGTCCCCCCCCCTCTAACTTCTAAAATAAAAGAGTGATAAATCTAAAAAAAATATATGATGTACATTACCATAAAAACTACCAACGAAAATTGGTTTGAACAAAATCTACCTAGTAGTTTTTTTTTAATGAATAAAAATAAAAATTTATCATTAGTTCGGAAATCCGTCACTAGATGGCGTTGTAATCAGTTTGTACGGAACCCTCAGTGCGTGAGTCCGACTCGCACTTGGCCGGTTTTTTTAATGTAAGTATGAGTCGGTAAAAAAGCCGTTAAATGTAAATATTGCTAAAGGCCCGTTCATAAATTTTATGTTACACTTTTAGGAAAATTTGTGATGCTCAAAGAAAATTACGGTGATTTGCGTAACAAGCTATGTGAGAATGGGGATCTGAAGTTCCCAAACTTTGGTCTCACATCATTTTTTTATGTGATATCTGTGAGGTCTTTCTGTAAAGACAATCTTTTAAGAGGAAAGACAATAAATTAATAACACAAAAAATAAATTAATAAAGTTTTAATTTTATTGAACTCCCAACTCCTAAAACATACCTAAATATACCACAGAAGAAACTGATATTTTATCCATTTTATCCACCACGTCTCGCCACAAATAGTAGTATTATTCTATAACGTAACAAAATAAACTAATCGACGAGCTCGACGTCGAGTTGTCAAAATTAACCGTCAAAATACAAGATGACTAGATGACTACACGGCTTTTGTCCATTGTTTTTCCTATAACGGAAATAATATAAACAACTGTCATATTGTATGAACATTTTGACAGCTCGATGTCGAGCTCGTTCATGGAAGACAGAACCTATAGAGTAATAATGTCATTGAATTTGTTCGAAGACGATTCCGCCAAAGCATGGCGGCGTTCGCTGTGCTCTTATTGGCCGGCCCAAGATCGCGCGTAACGCAGCTTTTTCCTCTATGGTTATTGGCTCTTTACAGTTTCTGTGACAATTTGGAAGTTGAAATAAACTGACGGTTTGCGGAACTGGGTGGCCATCATTGTTTCTCTAGTTGGTCTGTCCTCTATGAGCACGCTCGTCGACGAGTTTAGTTCGTTTATACCAAATACACCGTTGTTTGTCGTCGCTTTCCATTTTTCGCGACCTTGCAGAGAAGGCTGAAAAGAATAATTTTTCGCCTGCTCAGTTTTAAACGGATCTCCGTAATGAATTTCGCCTTTTTCACGGTGTTAGTGGATATCCAAGGCCAGACTAAAAGGATTTGAGCGCAGTGAATAACATTGCACCTTTTCACAGTGAGTTTCTAAATATCTTGATAAGTCGGCCGTACGGAAAGTCATGGGGTTTCTTATGCAATAGTTCTAAGTGCTTTAGTAATCTAATTAAAATTAAACGTCTGGTTCTGCATTTTACATCACAGAAAAATGCTTCAAGCTTCATTTTTAAGTATAATAAATTAACAGATTGTGTAGTTAACTGACTAATCTTTTGTGAGGTTTGCTATAGATAGACGCCGGAAATTGCCATTTCAGATGTCATAGGGACTTCACACTATCTTAGTGCTTAGGGGTATCTCCAATAATCAGTGGTTGCGAACTTTAGAAAAAATTAAGTCGTCAGAGTTTTTCGTAGTTATTTCTCATTGAAATAATAAATAGACAAATTATAATTAGCTACAAAACGTTATGGCTAACATACACGTAACAGTATACTTGAGCAAGCCTGGACTTGCACAAATAGACGTATATGTAAATTTGCGCAATTATCTTCCAACACACGTAACAGTATACTTGTGCAAGTCCAGGTTTGCGCAAGTATACTGCTACGTGTATGTTAGCCATTAGGTCAATAATTGCACTGTCGGATAGTTGACTAAAAGAAAAAAAATGTTCGTCTGATAGATTACCAAAACATTAGATACAACGCTTAGAAGTTTCGAGTGACGTCGTTTCAAGGTATGACGACACAAAACCCCACCTCGGAGGTTTGATGATCAATACTTTTATCGATGTTTAATCATTTGATAAACCAAAAACACGTGTCTTATTATTTTTCCATAATCTATTAACTAACAGACTAATTAGAATGATATACTTATCCAGTCGACATCCCTGTTCAGTCAAAACATGTACTTATTATTAAGCGAAATATGTTTACACAATGCACGACTCTTCTATTGAAATATTCTCTGTTCTTTTATATATCTCTTAAAGCGCATTCGAATTTTATTTCGTCTTAATTTTCTCTTGAATAAACAAAATGGTTACTTGACGTTGATTGACTGACAGAGCAACGGTAGTTTTCCATAGACTAGCAGTGTTGCCTGTGTAAGAAATTAGTTTCTTCAAAATTCCGCAAGATGGCATCCGTAGCGATTTCAAGACGAAAACTTAATTTATAAATCTATTAAAATTCTGTACGGAGAATGGGGTAATTTGCCTATTTACTAATAAGCAAGGAGCGGAATTTCTCATAGCAAAAATCGAACATCAAAGGTATTGAACATAAATTTCGTCGACTGTTCCAGTTATTGATGTTATCGAATCGATTTTATCCCTTTTTATCATTATTTTGTAACTGTTGACCTCTTTGATAGGCTATTTGCATCTTCATATTAAAATAAATCGCGCCAACGGCACCTATGGCATTTATGTAACTTGAGTTTTTTTACGTTTTTCCCGTGTCATTAAAATGGATAATCCTAAAAGAAAAACTCATAAGTGAGGTTAACGCGATTTATTTTAATATTATTAATAATAACAATTTCCCTTAATTTTGATATTTCTTGTAGCACCGGAAACTTCAAATGGAGAGCGACCCCCTCCTCGCGTGAGGGCTGAAAAGCCCTTTTTACTCTGCGATGGAAAGTGAGTACATTACATAAACGTTACACCTGTTGTCCAAAGGGGATAGGTAGTGCACATGCAATGATACATTACGGGATTTAACGGGTTGTTGCACGGGTTTTACTGTGTTATGTTTATGTGTCGAGAAAACACGGAATACTTACGACGGCTGTAAGTGTGCTAAAAGTAAAACGGTTTTGTCTGTGTAACGTTTCGTGTGCTCTGCCTACCTATTTTATCAGTCAGCGAACAGCGAAGTCTCAAGGCTGGGTTTCACTTTGATTAGTGCGAGTGCGAGTGATTAGTGCAGTAACGTCTAGTATGTTCATTTCGATGGTGCAGTCGTTAACGAATTCGTTTGCGAGTTGTCGCGGAATATATGGAGACCTTGTCGACCGTGGCAGTTGTGCAAACGTTCCGCTGGCGGCGCTGTTTCGCTTTCCATACAATTTTGCAATAACTCGCAAACGAATTCGTTAACGACTGCACCATCGAAATGAACACACTAGACGTACTGCTGTTTAGTTACCTAGGTGTGAAGAGCGACTGATTAGTGCGAGTGATTAGTTGGCCTTGCATTCGCTCTAAACACCTGCACTCGCACTAATCACTCGCACTCGCACTAATCAAAGTGAAAACCAGCCTTCAGTAATAGGGTCCCGTTTTTACCCATTGGATACGGAACCCTAAAATGTACATTGGTATTATTATTATTTCAGTATATATTTATTTTCTTAAATTAGGTTTTTTACAATATGAATATAAAAAGTAAAATACAAAATGCACTTACAAAAAATAAACACAGTATAAAAAACCTAATCTAGGATGCCGTCGGCAGCGGAGCAAGGCCCAAGCTACCGGCGTTTAGGGTTGCAGAGTGAGGAACCTCCTGACGATACGTGCCGTGTCAAGGAGTACTGCCTTCTGTATCAGACCCTTGAGCCAACCGTCTAGCGAGAGTCTCCTAAGATGGTCGTCGAGACTCTTCGCTATGAGACCGTTTGCTGTGACGACTATCGGTACAATGATCGTCGAATCCACATCCCACATGTCGGTCACCTCGTGAGCCAAGTCAAGGTACTTGCTGAGTTTGTCCTTCTCGGCCTTCACGAGGTTCTCGTCATGGGGGATGGTGATGTCGACGAGCACTGCACGGCGCTGTGATCGGTCTATTATCACGATATCAGGCTTATTGGCAACAATAGTCCTGTCCGTGATTACAGATCGATCCCAGTAGAGCGTAGCACGACCATTCTCAAGAACTGGCGTCGGTGTGTATTTGTAATACGGCACTTCAGATTCTACAAGGCCGTATTGAAGAGCAAGTTGCTGGTGGATAATTCTGGCTACTAGGTTATGTCTGTGCAAGTACTCTCCGTTGGCAAGATGAGAACAACCGGAAATAATATGCCTGATTGACTCACCGGGACGGTGGCTTGCCCGACAAATGTCGACCGTACCGTCCTTATTGGTATTATTATTTTCTAACGTAACTGACTGAACTTGTCGTCGAGCTGTCAAATTTTCCATGCAAAGTGACTATTAATTTTGATACTTCGACGTCGATCTCATCGTCGGAGTTCAGTTAGTTACGTTAGGGAATAACACCACAGTTAATACCTAAATGCAGCTGATTAAGAAAGTTCTTAGAAACTTGAGGCTTTATTAACTTTTAGTGAATCAGGAGTTGTCACTCCCGGTTTATCAGTTTCATCATGACACCTACCTCTGGCAATTCTCGCCTTTGGAAAATCCTCAAGTTTTTTATCCTTCGTCATTTTCGTGGTTCCCCGAAAAGCTTGTGGCAATCTCGTAAAAACTTTTAAAAGTTCAAGGTGCGAGTCCGGAGGTAAACCTACGCCACGTTTTTTAGAGTTCCGTGGTCAAATTTTAACATCTAATTATTTCATTTTTTATAGTATATGTTCGTATAGTTTTATTTTTAATCTTAATTTGTATAGTTGTAGAGTTATTTTGAATAAATGTTTTCATACATTTATCTTTTATCTAATTATAAGGTTTTAACATCCTTAGGGACAGCGCAGACGATAGACTTTTTGTGCGATAGAGTCTGCGGCGCACAAAAAGTCTGCGTGGATTGTGTGCATTGTGCGCCGGACTTTTTGCGTGTCGTGTGCGTTACTGCATATAATTCCATAGGTTATATTTTCACAGACTAAAAAGTCCGTCGCAGATAGTCTGTCGTCTGCGCAGGGCCTTAGACATCGTCTGCATGTCATGGCTGACAGTGTGTTATAATTTCACGTTTAAAAAGAAAATAAGGTTCATCTACTACCTAGGTGTCGTATCGGGTTTAAAATAACACCTCTCCATTCTTTCCGCGGACGTCGTAAGGGACGACTAAGAATAAATAGGTTTAGGTATTGCTTTAGGCGACATACTAGAATCCTGGCATTGTATATGTCGGCGGCCGATCGTAGAATACGGCAGTTCACGAAATTCCTAGGCGTATCACGAAACGCCGCCATTTCATGACTTGCCGAAAAGTTGACCAGGCCTATCACGATGTGCCTGATACACAATACGGCAGATCGATTACCGAAACGCATTCATCGATATTCCTAGCTTTATACCAGCTTTATAGCCGGGTGTTACTAAGCCGAATCATGAAAAGCCGGCTTTTCGTGATTTGCCTAGGAATTTCATGATCTGCCTAAACGTCACTAGGTAAATCGTTAAACGGTGAGCTTTGAACGATATGGCGGATGTCGTTCAGCCAAATCATGAAATGGCGGCGTTTCACGATATGCCTAGGAATTTCGTGATCTGCCGGATTCTACGATCGGCCGCTGACATATATATTAACTTAAAACCTAAAAAAACCTGCATGACTGCTCGACTGCGAAACGTGAATTAATAATTTTGACTAAGTATGTAACATTTCGTTTGCTCTGCCTTCCCAATTTACATTATATTCACAATACAGCCGTGATGTATATCTGTCTATATGTCTAGGTGTGTTAAGGATTCTATTCCATATTAAATCGTAAAAGATCATATTCTAGTTCCAGACAGATTGTTTTCCCCTAATTTGAATCATGTCAACATTTCACTGAACTTTGCTTCGCTTTTCTGCTAACTTGAATTCGCTTTGCGAAATATATTCGCTCTTAACCGGTTTACTTTAAAACATAGCCGTGATAACATTTTCTTTCCCAACAGCAGACAAAACACAGAACAAGAACACAACTTTACAAAGTGTAGCAAAAACTTCGTAATATTAAATATCTATGCTTATAGGTCAGTTAACTAAAGCTGGCACGTTCACAGTACTCACACTAGTGCAATTTCACTATACAGTATGTTTAAAATTAATAATTTTGATCGAATTGGGCAGTCTTTTCATGATACTACTGCCAAGTTTCTTGCGGCGCATTCTTCTTGGCAATGATGGTCTTTCCGAAGCGCTGGTAGACTCAAAAATTACGTGTAAAAGTGCTCCTAGGAGCCTATTTGCATAAATAAAGTTTTGAATTTTGAATTTTGATACGTATGCAGTGCAATGTCACGCCGCGTGCTAATTCGCAGATACTACACAAATGCAACGCGTACGTCTGTTTTACGTGCCAGCTTTAGTTAACTGATCAGTACAGTTATTACTTTTGTCTGAAGTTTTCCTCCTTTAAACAAATGACTAAAGTAATTAATGAGACCCACGTCTCGGACTAATACGACGGCTGTTATACAAACTGAAATATGGCAGAGTTACGTTAGAGGCATAAAAAGCTTATCAGGCAATTTATAATCTCTTGGAGATATAATTTTAGGAGGGAAACCCGCTTTTGTGAGCGCTTCAGAGTCTAATAAAGTTTGATGCCTGCAAGTGTATCCGCCATTTTGAAATTGTGCGCGTAAAACGCCTAATTTGTTAAACGGCATGATGTTATCATGATCCAGAGGTATGATGGTACATTCAGCGTCTTTAGGCCCTGCGCAAACGACAGACTATCCACGACGGACTTTTTAGTCTGTGAAAATAGAACCTATGGAATTATATACACACGACGCCCAAAAAGTCCGCGGCGCACAATGCAATCTACGCAGACTTTTTGGGCGCCGCAGACTCGGTCGCACAAAAAGTCCGTCGTCTGCGCTGCCCCTTAGTCGGTGTTTGCAAGTTTTTGGGGCTTGTGGCAATGCGGATTGGAGCATATCATGGAATTTTAATGTTCTTAGATATTCATACAACAATGCAGAACTGTTAGAAGTTCACATGACGATACCAAACGCCCGTTGAATACATTCATACGATAAATCAAAAACTACCAATCAGCTCTTGATGAAATCGAAATAGAAAGCCCGGATTTATCGAAAAAAGAACAATCTAAATCGGTGCGTGTGAAGTTATAAGGTACATATAAAAAAGTTGTATTGAAACCTTTTTTGAAGTCGGGTACAATAATGGGATAGAATTACATACAATACGGAAAGAGAAAAGGTTCCAAAGAGGCTTATGCCCAATAAGTTCGTAACGATGCTCATTATTCTAATGGCTCGGCAAACATTCTTAGCCAGCGGTTCTCAAACTGTACTGCGCCGCAAAAGTGGGAAAGGGTGCCGTATGTTTAGTTTATTTTCACTTGCATTAGTTCTAAATGGGTTTTCTTCTCTTAAAATAGAATAGGCATTTTATGTGCAAAAATACATAGCTCACATTTACAAGTACTTAGTACATAATAATACTATGATTCTACTTCATATGCATGCAAAATTGAACAAACAATATTTTAACTTGATAACTAACTAGTTAGAACTAGCTAGAAGTTTATTTCCTTTTAGGCTCTGTTACACCAAACGCCAACCCGCTTTTTCATATGAAAATCCATTTTTACTTGCGAGCGAAGTATAATTTATTCTTAAAAAATATTATGTTTTGGTTAAAATTGCAGTATTAATGGAAACTTTATATAAAAAACGTGTTTCTTTTCTCAGCTTCCACAAAAATTAGTTTTTCATTACATTGAAAATAAAAAAAATGCTTGTCACAATAATGTACTAACGGAACCCCGAAAACGTTTGAGAACCTGCGATGCGATTAAATGAGCCCACAGAGAAACGTCGAAGGAAACCCCCTTTAATCAAGGGGGTTAAACATCCGGCTAGTTCCGGAAGGTGGGCACAATCAACACCTTACCACGATAATTACTAAAACTAATTAAGTTACAGAAAATACTGAATAAATCCCGTTCTGTAATGAAAGACTTAAGTGACTGATCGCTGCTCACTTGTTTGACACGATGTACCCTTTAAGTGGCATTCAAACGTCTCCCGGCACGCGTGGAATCGGCAGCGCGTGGCTCCCGGTTTTTGTCAAACTTACAACAAATATTCCACCTAGTAGCCCCGCCAGTTGTAATTTTTTTATTAAATGGTCGGACCCATGGGCGTAGCCAGGGGGGGTGTTGGTGGTTCTCATTCAACAATCGTGTTTTTTTTGTCCGACTCGCACTTGACCGATTTTTTTTTCATCAAGCCCAAAAAACTAAATCCTATCTACAACCGTGAGTCGGACCACTTGACTTAATATATAATACTACCTAAAATCATACACATACATATACATACATACATACACGCCTGTATTCCCAAATGGGGTAGGCATGGAACGCTAAATAGACAAAACCATCACTATTTCACGTTTCATGGTCACTTCTAGCATATTTTTTAGGTGTTGAGTTGGCAGGTGACAGTGAATACTGACAAGTTGCTATCCTGTCGCCTAAAATACAGTACAGTGAGTATATTGGACGACCGGATAGCCCAGCGGTTAGAGAACCTGACTGTGAAGCTTAAGGTCCCGGGTTCGATCCCCGGTCGGGGCAGATGTTTGTATGATGAATACGAATGTTTGTTTTCGAGTCTTGGATGTTTATCTATACATATATAAGTACATATGTTTATCCGTTGTCTAGTACCCATAACACAGGCATTAAATTGCCTACCTTGGGACTAGATGATTGGTGTAAAAATTGTCCAGTGATATTTATTATTTATTACACACAGGCGTATAATTTATCCAGATATAGCTTACGACCGTACAAATCATACGTGACAGCAATTTTGTTAAATAGCTTATTAAATAATGAGTTAATTAGTTTTTAAAGTACCTACGACCGAGAGCAATGTATTGGTTTCAAATTGACTTGACTTGACAAACAATGACGTTAATCACTAATTACATTGCGTGCTCGATTATTTTGTATGGAAAAAAATGCAATTTATTAACGAAATTTATGTAATTGTATAGTTTAGGACCAACACTATTGGCATCAAATACGCCCGTATGAAATATACACACTGTACACAGCGGTTTAAGCGTCCAAATATTCGTCTGAAATATTTGTCTGTCCGTAGACTGCATCTGGAGTCTTGGTTGGACAAATCGGCCTACCACCACGGCGAACCCATCGTCGTCAGCTTCTCCATCACGAACCACTCCAACAAGACTGTTCAGCACATCAAGGTAGGTGACGATAGTCAGCAGGCCGTCTAACGCAAAGACAACGTAAGATATAGGTAATAGGTAGACCCCGTTATCTTGTCGCGAAGATTTTGTTTTAGAGTATGACATTTCTTTTTATCGAATGTTAAATGTCGATACTTTTTGACACTGATAACTTCTAAGCGGTGTTTAGATTATCAAAAAACATTAAACGTGTGTTTTTTTTATTTTTGACAGTTAAAAAATTACGATAATACAGCGCTTAAAAGTTTCGCGTGACGTCACTATACGGTACAATTTTTACCTGGGCGTGACGTCACAAGCCCCCACTTCGGAAGTCTGATGACTTTTGTCGACATTTAGTCATAAACCAAAAACCACGTGTCTCATTTCCATAACCTAACTAACGGACTAATTAGAATTACATAATTTTTAACTCAGTCAACATTCATTTAGAACAAGTGGACATTAATGAAAGCATCCATCCTTTCTGTACAGGCGCTGGTCGTCCAACATGTGGACGTCTGCATGTTCTCCAACGGCAAGTTCAAGAACATCGTGGCCATGGCTAAAGACGAGGGCACCCCGGTACCCCCCGGGCAGAGGCTTGAGGACTCCTACACTGTCACCCCCAGCCGAGGTGAGCTGGTTACTCAAAAGTGGACTAGTGTAAATACAGCAAATCAGAAATCTTCTTTAGGCTAAATGATCTAAGTTTCATATTATCATCAGACACTCGTTTCAGAATAACTAAATAAATAACTTTAAGTATCTCTCAGTTACGCCAATTAGTAGACACTAAGTTAGCTCAGTAATATAAAAACATTTACCTATTGTTCCCAGGTGTGACCAAAAACTGGATAGCTCTCGAGGATTCCTATTCAAAAACAGGAGCCTGTCTGGCCTCGACTGTCATCTGCAACTCGAACTCACCCGAAGACCGCAACGTTTTCGCCATCTACGTCTCCTACTACGTGAAGGTAAAACTCTCACTCAGCGGCATGGGAGGGGAACTGTCAGTCAAGTTGCCCTTCTCACTCTCCCACGCTTGCATCAACGAAGCTCCGACTGATAGCGTGATGGAAGAATCCAATAGGATGATCCTAGAAGGACGGGAAACGAGTGACGACGAGGAAGGCGAAAAGGATGGCGAAGCAACCGCCGATGAGAACCAGGATGATCTCGAAGACGATTCGAAAACAGAGGCCCCGGCTTCTGAGAGAGCTGAGGGTCGCCAGTGCGTGGCAGCTGATGTCTGCGTGAATATCATTGAGAACAAACTGTGCCAGAGGCCTCGCTTCGAAGGCCCACCTCAGGTCCGCAACGCCAACCCCAACGAGGAGGAACTTAACCTGATCATGCGATACCCGGGACCGGATACGTGATCCGACGACGGGGCGGGCGTGTCAGGCGGGGTGAACAATGAAGAAGCAACGAAAGGGAAACTATGCAAAATAGAGGTGTGCGTGGTCGAGAAACGGGGTTTCTTTGCGAGCCTAAAGCGTGCCGTCTGCTGCAGCAGGCGACGCCCATCCATTACGGACTAATTGACTCCTTAATTGATGGAACTCATCACACCAACCGCATTGCTTCTCAGTATAAAGGTACCCGTAGCAACGCCCCAGCCCCGCAGTCCCTGCAAAATTGAAACGTCAATCACTTGTAAATTAATGTTAAAGTCTAGTCAATAATGTTAAGAGTTATCTCTGTGTAAATGTTTTACTGTAGGCTAAGGTCGTTCGTTGTCAGAAGACTTGGTGGTGCCGAATTAAGCCTGAATGGAGTACGCTTACTAATTATAGTAGATTAGCCTGTTAGGGTTCGACCACTGCGCTCTGTCCATCCCTTCTCACTCTCAATTCGACTATAGTCACCGGAACTTGTTCACAGCTACTAAGCTCTATGCTACTGGTACAGTTTTATCAAACCAGTGCTCTGATCTATTTCGGTAATCGACAGTGTCCCTTTGTCAGTCAGAAGTCGCAAGGAACACAATCAACTTGTGAGGTGATAAATGACTCGGCAAAGGGTAAAGGCAGATGGATAAGATAATTTACCTAAATAGTCGTGACCCATTTAACGTTTTACGTGTATATACATACATAAATATCGATATAAGACAGTCCCCTCACGAATTTGGTAGCCCGTTCCGTAGGAACTTCTAATCCTTAGGAATTTTAACTTTATACTCTTTCAGAAATACAATACTTGTTAGAATTATAAATGTTTACAATTTTCGAAACATTTTGGACCAAGGTCAACTTTGGAAATTGTATAGAGTACTCTGTTGCGATTTACTGTGTTTTATGAGATCTTCTGTCCAGAAACTTCTGTAGTCTAACAATCTGCCGTGTTCAAAGAGTACGCGCATATTTTGCTCATTATCATTACCTATTGTTAAAAAATAATCCTTTGTAAAGACTTAAAACGCATCATGGTGTAATATACCCCGGCCAGCGGGAGCAAAAATGCCTTGACAGCTTAATAGTGCGAGGACACACACTTTGGTCGATGTCGATAAAAACAACACGATGTACTGGACCACCGTTATGATATGCAGAAGTATTAATTATTGTTGTAAACAAAATTAAAAACAAGTGTTTGTATTTATTCAGTATTTTATGTATTTTTCGTAACATACAATTAGCATTTTTTCTAAAGTTTTTGATTTTAAATTCCTTCGCCTTGACAATAAAATCCATTTCATCTAGATAAAGGACCATTAAAAATCTATTACAATGTGAAAAGTATCTGTTTACAACTGTAACTCACTCTTATCTATTACGAATATTCCCGTGAGTATGATAAATTGATTATAATTAATAAATTGATTGAAATAGTGTATAAGCTTAAAAATAATAATTGTGCTTATTTAAATGTCGACTATTCTATCGATATCCATATGTCGATAGAATAGTCGATCTTTAATTAAGCACTAGGAGCAGAAGCATTTTTGCTCTCGCCGGCCGGGGTATGTAATAACCGCTCCATCTAATTCATCTACAGGAGATCTCAAACTAGGATAGAACTAGGCTAAAATAAAATAAAAAATACACAAAATACATAACACGAACTGTTACCATAAAATATACTTGTACACGAGTATGGTTAATGTTGAATCAGCAAATTATTCACTGGCGTTTGACATAGATTATAATCATGTAACAAATTACAATTATTGAATTATACAGAAAACATATTAAAAATTATATTCTAAAACTAACCTAAACTTAACTATATGTACAAAT
>BHDV01054562.1:294801-341968 GCA_005406045.1 Adoxophyes honmai | reverse complement strand
AGAGAATTTTGTATTCTACAATATTGATAAGAAACACAAACAGCAAAAATCCATAGGAAATGAGATATTTACAAAAGAAGCGCACAAAACAGATTTTTGTGACTTTTGACCTTGAAATTTAATAGTCGCTCACACCTTAGAATATGTAGGTTTTGAGACAACTTTTAGGGCCTCAATATGCAAATATTTACAAAACTTCCAGCTGGGTATCTCGGATTCCGAGGTCATTTCCTAACCTTATTAGACTAACTCGCCGATAAGCTCGACGTCGAGATATCAAACTTGTCTTATTGGATTTAATTACCTAGTTACGTCAAATAATGACACCACAGAATTTTCATAACACAAGAAGAAGATCTTGAACCGCTTTGTAGGCTCACCCAGAATCCTAGCCGTTGGAGTAAGAAATAATGTAGTCGGTTAATTTATTGAATAAATGTCTACAAATAATAGCCTAAACTAGTCTGAATTGCATTAATGTTTCAATAACTCTCAGTGTTAGGTTAGTAAATGGCTGAGCTGGCTTGAAACTGAAATGAAATGACAGCGGGATAAATGTTCAAAAGTGACGGATACTATTAAAACTAGAACACATAGAGGATAGAACCTATAGAGAAACAATGTTCGCAACCCCGGTCCGCAAATAGTTTGTTGATTTCAACATACTAAACGTCACCGTCACTGTCACAGAAACTGTACAGAGCCAATAACCGTAGAAAAAAAAAGGCACTAGCGTTACGCGCGATCTTGGACCGGCCAATAAGAGCACAGCGATCACTTCAATTGTTTTGCGGAATAATTTCCGAACAACCAAGATGACATTAGTACTCTATAGGTTCTATCCTAAATGCTAAAACAAAACCCAGCCGTATTAAACAAAATGTGATACGAGTTAAAGCTTAAATTACGATTAATAATTAACTAAAATTTGTTTAGAAATGGATTAAGCAAATAACGGCTGATTTTAAATACAGAAACTTCTTTTTTTCGCCTTGAAGGTGGTCTTTCAAGCTTGAGTGTATATTGGTAGAGAATTCTTGGCTGTATGGCGTCACGCCTTTACATTTTCCCGGGAGGAAAATCGTCAAAAAGTTAGGCATGGCAGAGGACGGCACGGCAAATCGTGCCGCAGCATCCAAAAATATAACCCGTAAAATGCTTCGGCACGCTGTGGCATGCCGCGGCCTTTCTCAGATCAGTAACAAAATCCTTTGCCACGCCGTGCCATGCCGGCAGTCAGCGCCGGCCCTTAGTCGAGTTGGATATTTTTTTGGTAAATTTATTACCGCTGTGTGGGAGTGGTTTCTTGTACGAGAATATTTAATGGATCATCTGGTATACATAGCTGGCTTGCCTCACCAAATGAAACTATACTTATTCATAGAAAAATAACGCGAACAAAGCATCCAGTGTTTCCTAAGTCCAGTTCTTCCTTTCATTTTAGTTAAGGAGATAAATGTAAACACTTTTTTATTTAAAATCGTTATTAAGTTACCTGTTTATTTGAATATAAATTTGTAATGAAGTATACTTTAATGTAATTATTTTATAAGTACCTGTAATACTAGGCGTACTATAATATATTTTGTATTGTGGCACCTAATAAAATACACTTCAACACTGGAATATTTATTTTTACTATTTCCTGCAAAAACCTAGTTAAATTTGTTATATCTACCGGGTTAGAGTTTTCATGCATAAGGTCAGTCAGCGATAAAAATGACGATTTCGTGGACAATTCTTAATCTAAATAACCGTTAGGGCCATAGCACACGGCGTATTTTATACGCGCGCACGACGCGCGTATTAAGAACGCGCGTCTTCGGCGCGTCGACTGCGCGTTTTAAATACGCCTTGTGCTATATGGCCCTGGTTAGAAGGTTGCGTTCAAATCGCGTTTGAAGCGCGTATACGCGCGTCATCTGCGCGTCGACTGCCCGTCGACTGCGCGATTTAAATACGCCGTCTGCTATGGGCCTTAGAGACAAGTTTATGAAATTTGGAACACAAATGTATCTCGCAAAATCTCAATATACGAGTATGAGCCAAATTTGACATGTTTATGTGAAATAGTTTTTGAGTTACGGCGGGTTCGTCTAATATTACATCGGTGCTGCTCGCCAGTTCTGTTAGGTATTTGAACTTGGCTTGACACACCACTCGGTACTCTATTTCGTTTAAAAAGTATTAATGGGCGAAATTTTGAATTTTCTCAGGGATCCAAAGGTAAAGGAAAATGTTCTCAATACAATTGTCATCACCATTTGCGATGACACATTGGATTTACTAAAAAATGTGAGAGAATTTGACCTAATGTTATTTGTACATTAAACTACCGTGAGACTCACTCATGTTGAAAAATTATCGGATCGGATCTCACGTTTAATATCGAGTTTAGCTCGACATGTTTCGGACTAATTCGTAGCCCTTCATCTAGGAGCCGCGGCAGCTGCTGCTGCCAAACGCGAACTGCGCGCCTCGGCTCTCTTCGCGCGACTGCAGTGCGAGGCTCAATTTATTAAACGTGAGTTATCCGATAATTTTTCAACATAATGTTATTTGAATCTAATGTTATATGAAACGGTCCAGTAGAATAAACGCATAATAATAAAGAAACACTGACTATTTGAAGTTTCTCTGAAGTCGTAATTCTATAGTACATTTCCATTAGAGCCAACACTTCAGTAGCTTCCACGTTAACATCTCTATTTATATCAGTGCATCCCTAGAATTACTGGGAGATGAAAGCACCTCGCTAGATCTAGTTACTCTATAAAAGAGCAAATGTGACTGTCGAGGCAATAAACGAGCGCTGAAGCGAGAAATATAGGGTAACATTAAAGTGCTCCGACTGCGAGATGCAATTTCGTAGCGTGGCGCGTTGTGACGTCCAGATTATGCGTCTAGTAATGCTACATTTCCACTTAAGGCTGGCCACATACATGCGGATTTTTTCCGTTTCGGAATCTCGAATCGGAATATCGAACGCAGTCAATCCATATAGTTAAATCTATGGACCAGCCACATACAGTTCGAACGGAAAACTACCGTCTGTATGTGGCTGGTCCTTAGATGTGTATGAATTTATTGCGTTCGGGTATTCCGAATCGGGATTCCGAAACGGAATTCCGTAAGTATGTGGCGTATTTAAAACGCGCAGAAGACGCGCGTTTCTATATTTTGCGTTAGTTTAGGTTCTAGATTCAAAGACTAGTAAAATATGATACAAATACACTTAGGAAGCGCGCTCACAACTCGTTTACAGCACGGTACGCATGGACGGTGGAATGGCAGTACGTCTAGCTTGTTCGAAACGACGATGAATTCGATATCGATTTCGTTTGCGAATTAACGCGGTATTGTGTGGAGATGTGTCGACCGCGGCAGTTGTGCAAACGTTCCACTGGCGGCGCTGTCCGTTTCCATACAATTTTGCGATGACTCGCAAACGAAATCGTTATCGACTGCATGATCATTTGAACACACTAGACGTACAGTCACGAACCGGGATTGTTGAGCCACTTGCCACTGTTCGCAATTTAGACGTGTTAATCAATGACCGATGTGACAGACTGGATCTCAGATATTGGATTAGTATTACACGACCAAGTTACAAACATAGGTAAGTGGCTCAACAATCCCTGTTCGCGATGGTACCTACAGAGGAGCGGAGCGCCTACAACTCATCTGTATCGCTGTATCTGTGCATATGTCACCGGAAAATAACAAAATCCCAAATATTATAAATTTCCTAGGAAAATAAACTTTCGTAAGATTACAAACGAGAATTACGGAAATTAGTAGGTTTTGGCAATTTTCAGCACTTTGGCGGCCATTTTCTCCTAACAGATTGAGTTTGGGCAGCTAAAAAAAAAAATTAGTCCGTTATTTTAGACTACTCTATAACATATAGGTATCAAAATGAATCAAATCGAAGGTGGACAGTTGGGTACCCTTCCTTGTAAATAAGTAAGGTTAAGGTCACAGACTTATATTGAAATAGATACCGCGAGTTCCCGCATTTGTATGAAAACCAAGCGTGCCACTTTTTCTCTACTTACTGTAACGTCACATGAGCGCTTTAGTGATGGGAATCGACAGTTCGAGAGAAACCGATTCAAAGGTAACGCGGCCTTATTCAAGTTGTCCTGTCTCTAGGCAGTTAAACCTAATCTAAGTGATGTAAAACTAAATTAAATCGCGTCAAAGGAAGAGCATTGCTCTCCCTTTTGGCTTCTTTTTGGCACGCGAAGTACATACACTTGAGTCATCTATTTCGATATAAGTCTGTGGTTAAGGTATATTTTAGACGACTGACTAGCAACAGCAACCTACCGCTATTATATTCGTACCTACCTTAACTTTCAAATTCTGAGTGTCTAGGTCTAGTGTAATGAACTCGATCAAGAGTCGGTGGATTTCTTGTCGTCGAACCTGTGTCGACCGCGGCGGTTGTGCAAACGTGCCGCTTGGAGGCGCTGTCTCAGTTTCCATACAATTCTTTGCGTTAATACACAAACGAAATTGACCGACTCTTAATCGACTTTATTACACTAGGCGCTCTGAGTAGATAGTGGTGCTATCCTTTAACATAAAATATCGTAACTTTACAACACGACAAGTTTTGTTACGTTAAACCATAGAGGACAGTAAACTAGAGAAACAGTGATGGCCGCCCAGTTCCACAAACCGTCAGTTTATTTCAACTTACAAACTGTCACTGCTACACAGCCAATAACCATAGAGGAAAAAGCCACTGCGTTACGCGCGATCTTGGGCCGGCCAATAAGAGCACAGCGAACGCCGCCATGCTTTGGCGGAATCGTCTTCGAACAAATTCAATGACATTAGTACTCTATAGGTTCTGTCTTCTATGCGTTAAACACAATAAATGCGCCGACTTTATTTTGTAGCCTTCATCATCATCAGCCTATATACGTCCCACTGCAGGGCACAGGCCTCCTCTCAGTATGAGAGGGCTTGGGCTATAGTTCCCACCCGGGCCCAGTGCGGATTGGGAACTTCATACACAACGTTGAATTACTTCGTCGCTGTGTGCAGGTTTCCTCACGATGTTTTCCTTCACCGAATAAGCTCGTGATAAATATCAAATTCGATATCGCACATAAATTCCGAAAAATCCAGAGGTGCGAGCCCGGAGTTTGAACCCACGACCCTCTGCTTGAGAGGCCACAGGTCGAACCGCTGGGCTACCACGGCTTTTATATTCTGTAGCCTTAGAGACAGTTTAATGCGACCACGAGCTAAATATGAAAATCCTTTTACTGATACTTAAAATAAAATTAATTTAAAACTGTTCAATCCGCGATTAAACTCAACTTCAGAAGTTTGTAAAGATAAGCTCTCCAAGTCCGAAGTGGGGTTTAACTAGTACTGGAAGTACTCGACGGCCGATATAAGCCGCCAGTCTTTCAACGGACCAAATCACAGGACAGATAGGGACAGAAGTGAATCTCCATATGCGCTCGATACGCACAGACACGGCTCAAGGACACGATATCTCGGTCACTTCTGGAACTACTGATCGCTAGTATAAGTTCAACGGTCAATTACTATCGCACCCATCGAAATCTGGATGCTACCCTCTCAAAGCATCTAGTGATAATTTCGTTTGCGAATTTACGCGGAATTGTATGGAGACGACTCGACCGCGGCAGTTGTTCAAACGTTCCGCTTGGAGGCGCTGTCTCAGTTTCCATACAATTCTGCGTTAATTCGCAAACGAAATCGTTATCGAATCCACGACCGTTATGCTCGGGAGGCAATCGCCATACGAAATGCGCTCGAGCAAGGCGTACCTTCAAAGCACGACGCGCACAGCTAGATTAAAATAAACCTAACTCTAAATGTGTGACTACTCCAAAATGAGACTTGATGCATGAGTCTATAGTTTAGTTTTAAGTTGAGATATATTTCCAGTTAGCTCAGTTTTGATCTAGCAGTGCATATCTCGGACAGTTGGGACCAGCTGCCATTCGTTTGAGACGCTCGTCGTAAACGATCCTGCTACGTTTTCAAGAGTAACTACCGGAACTGTGAATGCGTTAAAGTGTTTTTCACTAGCTTATTGCAAAAATTTATTACACTTAAAAATAAAATAATTATGCATTTCGCCAATGTCAAAATCGTCGCACGATTATGTAACGTATCAATGAATTGAAAGAAAGAAAAGTAATATACAGTCACGAACCGGGATTGTTGAGCCACTTGCCACTGTTCGCAATTTAGGCGTTTAATCAATGACCGATGTAACCGACGAGATGTTAACTAGTATTGGACAGTATTGGATTAGTATTACACGACCAAGTTACAAACAGGTAAGTGGCTCAACAATCCCGGTTCGCGATGGTATATGAATGAAAAAACACACTTGATTGACTTCTGTTTTTTTCTGTTTTGGGACCGAACAAGCAAAGTTTACTGAAGTAGGTATAAATACTAACGAGAACAAACGAGGGCTTACTTAATGTACTTTTAGATCTAAATAAGGTTCTATATTTATAATTGATTAGCCAAAAATGTTTTATTAACTACTTACTAGCGAAACGCCCCGGCTTCGCGCGGGTGCAATGCTAATTCAAATTTAATTTACCTGCTACAGAATTATTAATCTCATTTTATCTCTAGACTAGCTTAAATTTAGACTTAAAGTTTTTTTTGTTTAATATTATAACACATTTAATTTTAGTTTCGTTAGCGACTTTACTTACGTAGGTAGTCCCATTTGATAACTAAGAATAAATATAGAATAGTACGACAATCTTACGTCATCCCGTGCTATACACCAGAGTTATTGTCCATGCCACTTTAGTTTATTTTCTTAATCTACGGACACATTACATACGGGAACCAAATGGCCTTTACCAGTTGCACGTTTCGTATCAGCTATGCTGATGTAGTGAGACTTTTTTATTAGAAACTTTTACTTTTTTCTGTCTTATAAAATACGCCTTATAAATATAATTCACGCTTTAATAAATACACTTTAGGCTAGTCTAGTTCTCGACTAGTTTAGGGTTTAGCTTTTAATATTACTTTTTTTTACAATAACATTGAGCTACGATATTTTGGTATGTGAATTATGTTCGTGAAGTGCCTTGGCGTTAAAACCTTAACTTTAATAACGTACGCCCGAGTGAAGCAAGTTAATATATCTGAAATTGAGTTTGATATATTGTGAATAAGGAAAATTGTGTTCAGCCAAAATCATCCAACGTTACCAAGAAGGAAGCAATAGTAGATTCCCGAAACTCATACCGCGCGAATTTGAAACGCGATATTTAGCACCAAAACTGCTTTTGCATATTCAAAATAAGGGCGCTTGTGCACTACCATCAATTTTCCGGTCCGGCCGTCCGGGTTTTTACTGTCTGTCGCGTCGTCCCGCTCACGTCAATACTATTTAATGGAAGAGCAAGCGAGACGAGACCACAAGTAAAAAGCCGGATCGTAAAATTCATGGTAGTGCACAAGCGCCTTCAGGCTTTAAGGACTAAGGTAAACGTCCCTATGCTCGACACTGACCCAATACACAGCACTTGCAACCTTATGCCATAGTAAGACAGGTAGACAGACAGAATTTCGAACACGAAGCGACTACAATAGTCACCAACAAGTTACTAAACCACGAGAAACTCGGTGTGCCGATCGCCACGCTACTGGTAACCCGAGTTTCTGTGTGAAACTGCGTTTCGGTTCATCGCGTTGGAGTAGCGTCGCGTTAGGTAGGAGTTACTAACTGATTTGTAATTGTAATTACTAATCAGTTCCGTTGCTTTTTAGTAGCTCCATGTGCGGAATTCCTTTTACGATTTTACGAAAGAGCACTTTTACGAATTTTTTAGGGTTCGTTACGTTTGGAGGAAAAATAGAAGCCTTAGGCCGGCCACATACATACGGAATTCCGTTTCGGAATCTCGAATCGGACTGTCCGAACGCACTAAATCCATACGACATCTATGGACCAGCCATACACATTTGGAAAAAATCCGTTCGGAATTCTGTCTGTATGTGGCTGGTCCATAGGTTTGTATGGCTTGACTGCGTTCGATTTTCCGATTCGTGATTCCGAAACGGAATTTTTCCGAATGTATGTGGCCGGCCTTATAGTGTCACTTCGCTATCCGAAGAGTCCGACGACCTATCATTTAAAGTCCTTTCTATCAAAATTACGTAGCGATCTAACAAAGAAGTTGATACCAAACACTAAAAATTAAAGTTTTAAGCCTTGTGTCGCAATTTTTTTTTAATAATTCTTGAATTATTTTACGTTCTACTGTCTTTAATACTGTTCCTTTATGACCATGCTGATGATCATGACGTCACGTATTTTGAACTGTTGGCAATTGCTTGCATATGCATTTTTAGGGTTCCGTACCCAAACTTCGGTGCCGGGTTAGAATAGCACCTCCCCCTTTCTTCCCGTGGGTGTCGTAAGAGCCGACTCTGGAAAAGGGTCAGTGTATTGTGGGCGATGGGCTAGCAATCTGTCACTGCAATCACGTTTAACCATCTGGTTACCTTGAAATTGCTAAACGTGGCGCTGGATTTTGGAATTCATGTGCTCTGCCTACCCCTCTTGGGAATCCAAGCTTGAAAATATGTATGTGTAAATAAAAAATCAGCATTGCACCCGGGTGAAGCCGGGACGGCTCGTTTTGTAAACAATTCCATAATACTAAAGGTACGATAAATAGAAAGACAAAAAGCTATGTCGATGTCGTTCAAAGCGCCTCGGGCAACCACGCAACAATTCCAGGGGAAACCCGTTCAGAAACTAAACGTCTTTATCTCAAAGAAATCAATTAGCAGCAAATTAATGTGCACTATTAAACGTTGGCTGCACAGACTTATACCGAAATAGATGACTCATGTGTATGTACCATCGCGAACAGGGATTGTTGAGCCACTAGCCACTGTTCGCAATTTAGACGTGTAATCAATGACCCATGTGACCGGCTAGATGTTAGCTATTGGATTGGTATTACAAGACCAAGTTACAAACATTGGTAAGTGGCTCAACTAAGTATCCCGGTTTGCGACTGTACTTCACGTGCCCAAAGGGAGAGAAATGCTCTTCCTTTGACGCGATTTCATTTTTTTACCACTTAGATTAGGTTTACCTGCCTAGAGACAGGGCAACCTGTATAAGGCGGCGTCACCTTTGAATCGGTTTAAATCGGACTGTCAATTCCCATCACTAAAGCGCTCATGTGCCGTTACAGTAGGTAGAGAAAGTGGCACGCTTGGTTTTCATACAAATGCAGGAACTCGCGGTATCTATGTCGATATAAGTCTGTGGTTAACTGGGAAAATAAGTAATTAACTAGTTGTTGGAAGCAGGTAAACACGTTTAGGTTTTAATCTAAGCTGTAGTAATAACAAAGGTAAGCTTGGTTGTTTTCAGTATCGTTAAAGTTTTTGATGATTTACAGCTAACTTTTTACTTCGTGTGGTGTCGGGTTTATAATAACACCTCCATTATTTCTATGGGACTAAGGAAGTGGGTTACCTATCACTAAGGTAAAAGTACCAATGCTCGACGCCTCAACGCCCAGTAGATGGCACCCGTCTGTCACCTGTCGTACTATGACATAAGGTTGCAAGTATTGGGTCAGTGGCGAGCACAGGGACCTTTACCTTATTATACCTGCCAACCTACAAAAATATGCCAGAAGTAGCCACGAAAGCTGATAATGGTCATAATTTTGTTTGTATCATTTCGTGTGTTCTGCCTACCCCATTTGGGAGTACAGCCGTGATGTATACCTACCCATATGTCACCGGAAAATAACACAATCCGTAAGTTTATAAATTTACTAAATAAATCTAGGAAATTTATAAACTTCCGTAAGATTGCAAACGGGAGTAAAATTATAAGTTTACGGCCGCATTTTCGTAAAATAATCTTTTTTTTTTAATTTTTTTTTTTATTAACAAATTTTTCGTCTACGGACTCGTGGTCCGTACCTTGATGATTTTAGGATAAATATATATATATATATTTTTAGCTTAACTGTGCGCTCTGCGTAAAGACACAACAGTTTTACAGTATTGTGCTCTTAAAATTAATTACAACTACTTAGTTTTTCTTTTTTTTTTTTTTTTTTTTCTTTTCTTCCTTTCCCTTCCCTCTCCCTTTCCTTTTTTTTCTCTTTTCTCATTCCAATAATCAATTTAGGTTAGGTTAGGTTAGGTTAAGCTTTGAAGATTTAGGTTAAGGTATACTTTAAGCGACAGGCCAGCAACCTGTCACTATATTGTACCTGCCAAATCAAAACCTAAAACACATTTTAACGGGTATTCCATCCTTCGGGAAGGCGAGTCCCGTACATCCTCGGAATTGTTGCCGTCATGAATCATTCCATGGCGACAACAATTCCGAGTAGAGTGCGTAAATGCATTTCTCACCCAAACAAAAAAAGGTCAGATTAGATTAAATTTTGCGTAAATGTAGGCGTAAAAAAATGTTTTGTCGCCCGTTTGGAATCTTACGAAAGTTTACCAATTTCCTAGGAATATAAACTTACAGATTTTGTTATTTTCCAGTGACATATTTATGTAAAAAAATGTAAAACTGTACACGGTCTTACTTAGATACTGTGCTAAGACCACCCCGATTCCGAGGCGCTTTTAATGTGTTTTTATGAAACTCCTAATTATCCTTAATTATGAGTTATGGCGCCGTAACGGTAAAATATGCTCTGTTTAATCCTAGCATGGTATTAGGGTAACTAATGATGTGGCTGTGGCTTCTTTAGACCCGCAGAAAGACTACCCGCGACGGACTTTTTAGTCTGTGAAAATAGAGCCTATGGAATATGCAGTAAGGCACACGACGTGCATACAATCCGCGCAGACTTTTTGTGCGCCGCAGACACGATCGCACAAAAAGTTTGTCGTAAAACGTTACATAGTCCAAATCATGTCTATTTCGCGTTTTGTAGCCATTTAACACTAGTTAACCGTGAGGTGTCGGGTTTAGATATCACCTCTGAATTTCTTCTGTGGAAGTCGTAAGAGGCGATTAAGTCTTATTTCACCTATTTCAGGTTTAGTTTAGGTATGCTAGACAAATCAAGGACTACTTCACTTCTAGCATATACTTTCTTAGGTTTTCCACTTTAGTCGCCTCTTACGACATCCACGAAAGTAATAGAGAGGTGTTATTCTAATTCCGACACCACAGTTTTTACTCGCTAGCGAATCAAAGTTTGAGGAAGGTATTGTCTACCCTACATATAATGTGACTCGATTTAATATAATTGATTATTGTGCCAACAAGACGTGTGCTTTCTCGTGCTTAGAGCCTCTCTGGAAACCGAGACTTATAAATATTAATAGGGAATCAAATGACTCATAAACATTACACCATAATTTCCCGCTAAGTGTTGCCATTATCAAATTTTGTTATCGGCTGCCGTTAGATAACTTAATCCCCGTTTAACGCGGCAGGCTTGTATAACAGCATTTAGGCACAATACAATTATTTACAGAAGTAAATCTCAATTTAGAAAAATCAATCACCGAGTTTCTTGCGGCGCATTCTTCTTGGCAATGATGGTATTTCCGAAGCGCCGGTAGACTCTAAAATGACGTGTAAAAGTGCTCTTAGGACCCTATTTGCATAAATAAAGTTTCGAATTTTGAATATGAATTTTGAATCATACAAAGTGCGCTCGAGACACACACACTCACACACATATCCTATTCATACAGTCATATAGCCTGTTCATAGGCTGCCTCTCTCTGTTCAACTGTATAACATGTGAAATGTTTCCCTTGTGAATGTGAAACTGAGTTCTGTAACACAGGGTTTCCTAGCTCAGTTTCGCTTATTTTTAGAAACGACTCAAAGACACTATATCTCAGAACAGTTAGGACTTGTGAACGATTCTGCAACCTTTTCAAGAGTTAGGCTCAATTCACACCGGAAGAGCGGCGAAGGGCGGCGAAACGGAGCGCAGTTTCAGTGTCATGAGAATTTCAACTTTATTTTCATTACAATAAGACTTATTATCGCATGAGAAACTCCAACAAGGCGCGCGGATGCCCGCGGATCCGCGAGAATTCCGGCGAATTTTATAAACGAAGACGTGCGACTGCGCGAGACGTCACGGAAATGCCCGAGGATGCTCGAGTAGTCGCGAGCGGCCGCTGGCAATATCCCGCCCAGAGATCTTAGACTTCCCGCGCATTCCAGCGACTTCCTGCGCATAATGCGCATTCCAGTGACTTCTCGAGCAGTCGCGGGAATCCTCGCGCCTTCTCTACCGAGCGGGTCGCTGGGCTTCGCCGCCCTTCGCCGCTCTTCTGGTGTGAATTGAGCCTAACTTCTGAAATTATGATATTGTAACAAGTAGCTATCTTAAATGAAATTCCTCGAAAGTGTCTTCCACTGGCTTGCTACAAAAAATTTACATGAGAATGGGAATTGATTAACAATGAAATTAAATAAAAAAATATAAAACAAACTTAAAATAAAATAAATAACAAAGTAGACACTACTACCATAGACACTAGTGACACTACCACCCCTTGTGGTGTCGGGTTAGAATAACACCTCTCCATTTCTTCCGTGGATGTCGTAAGAGGCGTCTAAGGAAATAGCTTTAGGTATGCTTTAGGCGACCGGCTAGCAACCTGTCACTATACTATTTCCTCCATCTGTTTGCAAACCTAAAACTATGCTAGAAGTGGCTGCGAAGCGTGAAATAGTCATAATCATGATTTCATCTATGTCGCCTTTCGTGTGCTCTGCCTTCCCCTTTTGGGAACACAGGCGTGATTGTATGTATGACACTACCACGATATTTTTCACGATATTATATCCCTAAGGGCAACCACAGAGCGTACGCATAAAAAGTGAAGTAAGTAGGTACAGACAGACAAGGACTTTAATTCATGAGCCACCATGGAATCAATTCACAGTAAACGTCATAGTGACATTCCATTCATTATCCAGGGAAATCGTTATGATGTTTTGTTTGAAAAGGTTCTACGGTGGCTCATGATCATGAATTAAAGTCCTTGACCGTACATACAATCAATTGACTTCTGTCAGTATCTGTTCTGTGATTTAGGGATTTCGTTAATTCATACCGACGTCATATTTTTATCTCATGCTTTTATTTACGTAGGTTTCGTGTATGAACAAAGAAAATTACATGCGAATTTAGAATTCACAGAACTTTCCGTAGATGTCATACGAAGCGAATAAAGGTAGGCGTCCACAGGTCCGCATTGCACGCATCGGACGCATCGCATTCAATCAGATATACCTATGGCGAAATGCGATGCGTACGATGCGGACAGGTGGACGCACTTGTATGAGTTTCTATACAAAGAATACTACAATCCGTTGCGTGCGATACGTCCGATGCGTACGATACCGACAAGTGGACGCTTAGCATAAGGGTGAGGCCAAACGAACGTAATTTTATGTGTCGTGAATACGAGTAGCAGAATTTTGGCTGGAAGCAAAAATGCTGTCGGTGCCACATGACGACGCAAAATTAATACCGCAAAATGAGTAACGTAAAATAAGTGACCGAAAATACTCAAAATATTACGCTCGTTTGGCTTCAGTTAAAAGGAATAGGTTTAGAAATGCTGTAGACAACAGGCTAGCAACCTATCACTATTGTACGTCTTCCATCTATTTAAACCCTTGGTTCAATTCTCTAAGTAAACTCGTCGATCAGGAGTAACTACCTCGTGTGTTCATAAGTTTTGAGACAAACTTTATCGTCGAATTTTATTAAATGATAATGATTTATTTTTATGATACAGTTATAGGGTTGATGAAACACGCTGTGTTAGTAAAATAAAAATGGATTTTACTCGAAATGTCCACCATTATTTTTAATACAAGCTCTTAAGCATGGTTTCCACTCATCAATAGCTTCAGGTACTTTTTCAATAGGAAAACGTTTTGTTTGTTTCACTAATGTGCTTTTCGGGGCCCGAAGGTTTGGATGTGGCTTTCGACATGCCCTCAGCTCTGGTTCCGTCCGCAAAGAGTAATCATAGGATTTAAGTCTGGGCTTGAAGAAGATCATTCCTCAGTACTAGTAAACGCGGCCAAATTTTCTTTTACCCACTTTTTCGTGAAATTCACATTGTAAGAGGAAGCAGAATCTTGCTGGAAAATTCAGTCTTTGTCAGCGAATAGAGAGGTAAATAAGGGTTTTAAAACGTTCTGTAGAATGTCATTCTGATAATTTTGTGCTTTGACTTTGACCCCTTTTTGACAAAAATGGAGTCTCGTAACACCTTCATGTGTAACGGACCACCATACCACAATATTAGCTGCATGATGTGTGCCTTGCACATTCCGCGCGTTAGACGGAAGGTCCTTTAGGCTTTCGGCGTAGATTTTATAATTCTACCTATTAAACTTTTCTTCGAAGGTAACTATTTTCTTATCCGTGAACAAAATTTTTGAAGGGTCGTGCTGCTTAAGTAACATTTGACAACGTTGGTGCCGCGTTTTGCGCAGACGATCATTTAGATAGTGTACTTTTTTCTTATTTTACGCTTTTAATTTAAGATCATATTTAAGTATTCTATTCACCGATATACGTGAAATGCCAGTCTGTAGCCCATCTTCTTCTGCGTGCAACACGTATATCGACGAATTCGTTCTTTGATCTTCTTTATGTTAGCAGGAGTTCTTACAGATCATGGACGATCAGTTATTGGGCGGTTTTCAATCCTTTGTGTATCCTTGTAACTCCTTTTGATATAATACACAAAGTTGCGACTTGCTCCAATACTTTATAATTCGATAAAAAAATAATATTAGTTTTTTTCCGATTTCATACAATAAAATTACACTACACCGCAATTGTTTTTTGGCCGCCATTTTGACAAAACAATGATAACAAAAAGAAAATATTTATTATTTTAATCTTAAGATTCCAATTTAAAATTATTAAATAGCCACAGCCAGCAACCAGCACGTTTTTATTAAAAATCTATCGCTTGAAATACGTCTCAAAACTTATGAACACACGAGGTATTTAGTAATCTGTGGTCTAGTGTAATTGAAAAACGATCATGCAGTCCACGGAATAGAAAATACAATGGAAGTGCCTTATGCGTCAATTACTTTCAGAACCAGTGTCGCCGTTGCGCACACCAACACAAAGTTAACTACATAGATATTTTGAATGTGATTGGTAGACATGTTTTATTCAAAAGGAAACAAGAAGCAGCAGTCAGCTAATAATATATTAGACCTTATGCCTGAGTCACACTGTCCACAATTCATTACTCGCATTTGTTGCTTATTACGCCTGGACATGACATTTAACTATACATACAAACTACTGCCATCTTGCGTTGAGTAGCCGAACTATGAAGTAAGCACTAAGGACTAAGACTGACGTTAAACTAGACTAAGACTGTGATATAGAACTAGAGATGTACAGGCATGTATCTTGTACCTATCGATATTAGCTAACTATAGACCGCGTAACTGAGTCCTCGCCCGCGCGGTACAGAGACGCGGGGAGGACGAAGCAGTACGTCTAGTGTGTCTAAAACGATCATGCAGTCGATAACGATTTTTTTTGCGAGTTACCACAAAAATTGTATGCAAACTGAGACAGCGCCGTCAGCGGAACGTTTGCACAACTGCCGCAGTCGACACGGTTTCATGTAATCTCCAGTACTAATCTATAAAAATGATAACGTAGTTAGTTAAAGTTACTAATAAATATAAAAAAACTAAACTTACACTAGTATCTATTTTTGGTTGAGAGGTTTCGGAGAAAATGGAGTGACAGACAGACAAACGCATGGATGGTTTCGTTATTATACCTTTTGAGATATGGTACGGTAAAATATTTTCTAAATTAAAAAATGTAAACATACATTCATTACCGTGACAATATTTCGAGTTGGAACAGCCGTGCTACTTAAATATCTGTAGCCTTTTGGAGTAATAACAACATCGTTCTCATTAAAATGTTCCGAACATATTGTACTATGTAGTTTTCGCTGGCATCCAATTTTGTCTCCCAGTCGCCTCGATCCATTTTTCCTTTTAAATAGGATGATGAGGAAATCTAAAATAGTTGGTTTTACATAATTCATTCGAAACTAAAAAAACGATTATCGATAACTTTATCGACAATACATTCTCACTAATTTTGCAAGTTCAACGTACTTCTGAGTAGAGAACGTTCTAGAAAAATCGACATTATTTGACACAAGCAAGAATGGAGCTAGTGACTGTCACATAAAGCTCAATTTTGAATATCAAATAGCTCAGAAATGTCACGCGGAATAAAAATGCAAAAAAAATCAGAAATAATATAAAATAGCTCTTACCGATGATACGAAATGCCACCATGAGTAATATTTTTGTTGCGGCTATCGTTTTTACATTCTAAAACTGCACAACAGGGCATATTTACATAATATCAGAAAATTTTCCGCTCAACTGTCACGCATGAATGAAAGCTGCGCACTAAGGGAGTCTTGCGGATATACGCGTAAAATTGACACACGTGCCCCGCCCACTTAACACTTCTACTTGTTTTTTCTGTTCTGTGATGCAGTCGTTAAAGAATTCGTTTGCGAGTTATCGCGGAATTGTATGGAGACGCTTCGTCCGCGGCAGTTGTGCAAACGTTCCGCTAGCGGCGCTGTCTCAGATTCCTTACAATTTTGCGATAACTCGCAAACGAATTCGTTAACGACTGCATTATCGTTTTGAACACTAGAGACATACTGTGACGAGGTCCTACCTGAGCTAAACCTTTTTTCCTTTTTGGCCACTACTCTAAATTTCTTTTTATTAAAAAACATTTCTAAAGTATCATCTCTAAATTTTAAATTCAAAAATCTTTACGTGTTTGGAACCCCTTTGGCTTGACGCATTCAGAATCCTGTCCTCAGACAGTGAAGACGTTTATTTTCTCGCATATTTTCATTCAAGAATCCGGTCCAAATAATAACCAACTTTCTAATTCCCAGTTACCCAGTATCATCAATTATTTCCATTCAGTTCCTTTCTGTTATTGTGATTTTGTGCTGTGTTTATATCAACAAATACCAAGTTCTCAAGCAGTTTTACATCCTTTAATAGTTTATCACCGAGGCACAATAATTGTAAGTTGTACATCACCATATTTCATATCCTATAGTTTTCTGTATTGTTTTAAGTTCTGTTATTTACCTTTTTTATGTCTCTTTGCCGTAGGTGCCTCCAATTTTAAATAACAAATAGTGTCCATCATCACTGGCCTTTAATTTACGCACCACGTGACAGTACATCGTCGTCGAGCTCGTAGACGACTTTAATCACGTAGAAAAAGTAGTAGTAGTCTGGTGTCTGGTCACTAGAGTTAGTATAGTTAAGTGTTACACTGATATTATGCTAACGTTGGCTACGAAAAATACCCCAATTGGGGAAACAAGCGTAATATTTATGTATTCAAATATCAGTCCTCGAAAGGGTAAAAAGAAACTTATACTTTCTCTGATTGGAATTGAAAGAAATCGCAATTCTGAGCGAAATTGCAGGAAATATCACAAAAAGTGGTTAGCAACGGGGTAAAAATAACATCTCTCCATTTATACCATGATTGCCGTTAGAGACGAGGCGACTAAGGAAATCGCTTTTAGGTATGATTTAAACGACAAACTAGTAAACTGTCACTATCTTCATTTTTGAAGCTGAAATTGAGAGCAGAGTTATTAAACACTTTATTAAAACACAAAACAACATACATACATACATATTCTCACGCCTGTATTCCCATGAGAGGTAGGGAGAGCACATGAATTCAAAAATCCAGTGCCACGTTTACCAAATTCAGGGTAACCAGATGGTTAAACGTGATGCGGTGACAGGTTGCTAGCCCATCGCCCACAATACACTAACCCTTTCCCAGAGTCGACTCTTACACCCAAGGGAAGAAAGGGGGAGGTGCTATTCTAACCCGGCACCACACAGCAAAAAAAACAAGATGGTATACTGCAACGGCGGACTACCCTTTGAAATCTTTTACAGCCAACCTTTGAAAGACATTTGGAAAACTTATATAATGAGACAGAAAAAAATCATATACCTAAGTCATGTTTATCAATGTAACGTTTCAAGTGCTCTTCCTACCTCGTTTGGGAATACAGGCATTTCAGTGTATACAGCAATACCCTATTTCCAAGACTCATACATCCCCGTGTGGTGCCGGGTTAGAATAGCACCTCCCCCTTTCTTCCCGTGGGTGTCGTAAGAGTCCTGAGAAAGGGTTAGTGTATTGTGGGCGATGGGCTAGCAACCTGTCACTGCAATATCACATTTAACCATCTGGTTGCCCTGAAATTGCTAAACGTGGCACTGGATTTTTCAATTCATGTGCTCTGCCTACCCCTCTTGGGAATACAGGCGTGAGAATATGTATGTATGTATGTATACATTCTAAGCTTTGGGTATTCAGCTTCGCAGTGCTAAGCAGCGCTTAGCAAATGTGCGGAATTCAATTGTTAGCGCGATTCAGTGAGCTCAGTGGATACCAGCTTTACAACCCTTCTTTGATTGGTATACCGACCGGGCTACCATCGTACTATTGGCTCGTGGAGGTCAGGCGAGTTTTACGTGAGTTTGTTAGTTACAATCAGGTGTGGAGCTAAATCGCTGAGTTTATTTTTGTTAGACCAGTTTTATCTATACTAGCTTACTAGCTGTGCCCGCGACTCCGTCCGCGTGGAATAGTGACTAATTTCCCCCATATTCCCCACATTTTCTAATGTTTCTTCGGTTCTATTGGTCGCAGCGTGATGTTATATCTTCCTCAATAAATGGTATATCCAACACAAAAACAATTATTCAATTCGATCCAGTAGTTCCTGAGATTAGCGCGTTCAAACAAACAAACAAACTCTTCAGCTTTATAATCTACTATATAAAAATAAGTCGTGTTTTCCTTCCTGACGAAATACCTCCAGAACGCACGAACCGATTTGGCCAATTCTTTTTTTAAAATGTTCGTTGAAGTTCAGGGAAGGTTAGTAAAATGAGAAAGTGTGGAAAAAATTAGTGTAACATACTAAAAAACTAAAAAATCGTTCTCCCATACAAATTTTATCAACTCGAAAAAGCAGTAAGCGCCGCAATGTTTCATACATCTTACGCGTTTTTGTTAAATTGGTCTCTGTTCAAGTTGAAGAAAGGCGGAAGCGCCGCTGATTTTCATACATCTCAAGCTTTTTGGCGAGCAAATAGTTACTTTATATGAAGACTGCTACTTATACTGAAGTCGTTAAGGCGATAATTCCTTACATTTCGTTAATAAATTAACCCTTATTCCCTAAGATACGCGGCTGTCAAAATATATACTGAACTGACAAATTTTGACATTATTTACGGAATATTATCACCAGCCAGCTAGCCACTTGGCCACATAAAACCTATTTGGATGTTTAGATGTTTTGATACATTGTTGGTTTATGAATAACTAGCTGTGCCCGCGACTCCGTTCGCGTGGATGAGTGACTATTCCCCCCCGTTTTTTCCACATTTTCCAATATTTCTTCGCTCCTATTAGTCGCTGCGTGATGTTATATAGCCTAAAACCTTCCTCAATAAATGGTCTATCCAACACACAAATAATTTTTCAATTCGAACTGATAGTTCCTGAGATTAGCGCGTTCAAACAAACAAACAAACAAACAAACTCTTCAGCTTTGATTCGTCAAAGAAGATTAATTGTCTTTTTACTATTTACTAAAACGCCCTCGAATACCGCGCAAAATTAAAATACACATACATACATATCCTCCGCCTGTATTCCCGAGAGGGGTAGGCAGAGCACATGAATTCAAAAATCCAGTGCCACGTTTAGGGATTTCAGAGCAACCAGATGATCAAACGTGATACTGCAGTGACAGGTTGCTAGCCCATCGCTCACAATACACTAACCCTTTCCCAGAGCCGACTCTTACGACACCCACGGGAAGAAAGGGGGAGGTGCTTTTCTAAGCCGGCACCACACGGGATATAAATTAAAATCCATACTAATATTATAAATGGGAAAGTGTGTTTGTTTGTTTGTTTATCAGTCTTTCACGGCTAAACGAAGCGACGTAGTGACGTGATTGAGGTGGAAGTTTGTGGAGAATACCGCAATTTTCTATGTAGAAAGCTATAAATTGGTATATGGGATGGGCTATCTCTTCTGTGCTACCCCGAAATTAACGCGAGCGGAGCCGCGGGCAAAAGCTAGTATTAGTATAGATTTTACTTACGTAAGTAAGGACGCATCTATCAAAATTCAAAATTTCTAAATTCAAAACTTTATTTATGCAAATAGGCTCCTAAGAGCACTTTTACACGTCATTTTTGATTTTACCACCGCTTCGGAAAGACCATCATTGCCAAGAAGAATGCGCCGCAAGAAACTTAGCTATCTTGAAACTTGGTTATCTGTCCAAAAAGGAGATACAGACATACATACAAACATAGGTACAATCATAGTCAAACAAAATCATGACTATTTCCACACTTCAAGCATAATTTTAGGTTTCAAACAGATGGCAGAGGTATAATAGTGACAGGTTGCTATGTTGCTAGCCTGTCGCCCAAAGCACACCTAACCCTATTTTCTAAGCCGCCTCTTAAGATCCGCAGACGAAATGGGATTAAAGCGTGTCACACACTAAGCAGATACGGTAAGATATCTGTTACTGAACGGTTATCTTACCGTATCTGCTGACAGATATTATCTGTCAATATCGCTACCTATAAAATTCAACGAGCTACAACACATAAAATGTTATAATATATGCGTAGTCTGTGACGGGCTTAACAATATTTGCGTTAAACACCTAAAAAATGAACCGAACAGTAAAAACCGTGTAACTCAAAGTGATTTTCAGGTGAGATGAAAGTGTACAGTTTAACGACCGTGGTAACGCCCCACTTTGATAGTTAATTTACAAACAAGATTGATATTTCAGATCAAAGGATGTTACGAGATATATTAGGTACCTTTGCGGCAGCCGCAAGGTGAAAACTGGCCCAGAGATTATATAACTCGAGGATTATTAAACAATAATTAGAGGGAAACTATTTGTTTGTGTAAACATTTGACTGGTTTACACCAGAATAGTGTTATCTTTGATGTGATGACTATTGTATATGTTCAACGGCGAACTGATAGTTCAGACAGGATTTCATTGTACATAGTTTACAGATTTAGTGTAGTTAAAATCCAATAGATGTCGCTAGTAAGACGCCATATAAATCCTGAATCGCGCTGATGAGATTTTTCTACGGGTGTATAAATAGGCTAAGTTTATTGAATAAATTATACTTCCTCAAGCAACCATGTTTTAATGCACACAGATGCGGTCGACGGTTAAACAGTATATCCAGATAAATTGAAGGAGGTTCTATTTCTACATCTGCGGATGAGGAGGCAAAAAAGTGCTTCTAAATTAAAAGAAACTTATAAAGAAACTATCAGACGGCGTATCTAAAACGCGCAGACGATTCGCGTTTCGAAAACTCGATTTTTGAGTTTGCGTAGACTCAAACACTCGTAAAGCGTGATACAAAAACGTTTAAAGCCCGTCACAGACTACGCACAAACGCATATATTTTATCTGCGTATAAATCCCATTTTTCCATATGTCGGTGTCAACAGATACTTGACGGTAAATGTGCGCTGTGTGTAGCTCATTGAATTGTATAGGAAGCGATATTGACAGATGTCTGTTCAGTAACAGATATCTTACCTTATCTGCTTAGTGTGTGACACGCTTAAAGCGCGTACGAAAAGCAGTGAGGGGCAGAGGAGCGAAACAAAATATAGAATATAGAAGCTACGCAGTAGACGCGCGTTTCACGATCACCCCGTATGCCTATGAGGAGCGCTTCAAACGAATTTCAACCTTACAAAGGTGCCTTCGAATTTTGTGAAAACACGCTGCGTACTAGGGTACTTATGGTAAATGTACCAATGCTCGACGCCTCAACGCCCTGTAGATGGCACCCATCTGTCACCTGTCTTACTATGACATAAGGTTGCAAGACTTGCAAGTGCCATGTATTAGGTCAGTGTCGAGCACAGGGACGTTTACCTTATAAAATACTAACTAACTAGCGACTCTATAGATATTTTCCAAACCCAATAAACATCAGTCCACATTTATCGATTTTAAACTACATACTCGTAATAATAATAATTACATAATTTTCCTTCCAAAAATTATGCAAAATAGTAAAAATATGGTCTTCAAATTGAATGTTATTAGACAAATGTACCTACTAGGGATACATAAACTCGTAACAGTCTACACGGACAAAATCGCAAGCAAACTCTAGTCCGTAATGACACTGTCTGGCTCCCATTGGCTCGGAAGTTAAGGACATAGCTTAAAAGTTTACCAATACGCAATACTGCCTTGACTGATAGCGACACCCACCAACTTACAAAACACTTTCCTCTAAACCATTGGCACCTTATCACAAGGCATGAAAGAAGAATTTCGCTTAGAATTTACTTCGAAAGCAGCAAGTGAATTGGTGACACATAAGAATGATTCTTGTTTGTCTTTGTCTCGATTCCCGAGTACTATTGTTGTGAAGTAAATATATACTGAAGAGCTTGTAAATAAACATTAGATTAGTTAAAGAAAATACTAAACACTGCGAAAAAAACACGTTTGTTGAATGGAAGCCCCCCGTAATACTAATTTTGTTTTACTTTTAGTTTTTTTTGTTATCGCTACCGTAGAAATACATAACCTGTAAAATTTCAACAGTCTAGGCCAGCGGTTCTCAAACTTTTTTGCTGATGGAACCCTTTTGGAAAGCGAAATACTTGACGGAACCCTACAAAAAACTACAGCCATCCGTCCGTCCGTACGCTGTGCCAAAACGTTTGACCAGAGAGTGGTGTTTTTTTTCTAAATTCTTGCGGAACCCTTCCAGAGGTGTCGCGGAACCCTGGGGTTCCGCGGAACACACTTTGAGTATGGCTGGTCTAGGCTAAGGGAACACCGGTTGGTTTTACAAGCTGTTATTTAACTTCACTTTTGTATGTATGTTTACAAATCTTGCAAGGAAGATTTGAACCACTTCCATTAGACCGGTCGAGCTGACGCTCGGTATACCTACGTAACTATACTATTCCGGTATTGGACTTTTGGTGGCCCAGCCGTGTCTGTCTCTGATAGAGAGAACTCTTCAACGGTTGGTCTGATTGACTTGAAATCTGGTGCACATAATCTAGGGTGATTGATAATGAAGTACAGCTGGCGAAAAGTACAGAATTTTTTGTTGATAATTATTAAATCGATGTCTTTAAACGAACGCCCTAACCGTCAACTTTCTCATGTCATTCTTTCAGTTTGCTAATGCGCTGTTCGAATAAATGGACGAAATGTAAATATTTAGTCCAATTCTCCTTCTGAGGTAACGTGATTGGTTTAAAACTAACACGTCGGACATTACTGCGTAAACCGTAGGCGATATTGAACAGGCGCTCGTGGGACCATTATGCATAGATCCGGACATCGGAGGTGAAATTTGGTCGCTACTTTTAGCGAGGTTCAATTATTTATGATGTCAATATCGACATTTTTTTAAACATGTCACAGGGCACAGGCCTCCTCTCCGTGTGAAAAAAAGCGTGAGATATATGAAATTATTATCGAGCGAAAGCAGAGACCATTTTACCAAAAACGAGTAAGATGTATAAGATCCTACGGCGCTTATTGCTTTTTTGAGTTGATAAAGTTTGTATGGGAGAACAATAAAAAAAACTAACTGACAGACTAATTAAATAAATAAATAAATATCACTTGGGCAATTTTTACACCAATCACCTAGTCCCAAAGTAGGCAATTTAATGCCTGTGTTATGGGTACTAGACAACGGATAAACTTACTTTACTCGAAGGCAAACATTCGTATTCGTCATACAAACATCTGCCCCGACCGGGGATCGAACCCGGGACCTAAAGCTTCACAGTCAGTTTCTCTAACCGCTGGGCTATCCGGCCGTCATAATATATTAATTATAATGATATATTTTTAACCCAGTACATATGCATGCTTATTGCACAACACCTGTTGAGATTAAGGGCCTGTTCACACTAGCGATTCTTTTCGGCGATTTTTAGGCGATGCGAGATCGCGGCGTGCACGCAGCGAGCTCGCCGCGGATTGTCGCGGCATCGCGGCGATATTTTATCGCAATATCGCCGAAAAAGTTCGCTCGTGTAAACAGACCCTTAAGACTGTTAAGCCCGTCACAGACTACGCCTATACGATAATATTTGATCTGCGTATAAATGCCATTTTCCCGTATGTCGATGTCAAAAGATACCTGACAGTAAATCTGCGCAGTGTGTGGTAGCTCATTGAATTGTATAGGAGGCGATATTGACAGATATATGTTCTGTAACAGATATCTTACCGTATCTGCTTAATGTGTGACGAGCTTTATGCAATTACTCTGAAAGTATTTTAAATTTATATAACCTCTGACAAATTACTATTTGGCCCTCGCCGTGTTGCGTATTTTATATTACAAAGCTCTGATTCTCTTTAAACAATGTTTTGGTATTATTCAAATATCAACACAAACCCAATACATACCATGCTGACTATAGATGACGTATGCAATAGAATCAGACCTTTGTAATATAAAATATGCAACATGGCGAGGGCCAAATAGTAAGTTGTCAGGCTTTACATTTTTGGTAGTTTTTTTGTTGGAAAAATAACGTTCCATGACTGCCGGCGCCGCTACGTAAAAGTAATATTCAGCTGTCAAACGCAGAGCTCCTCTTTTCAATGGATTCGAGTTTAAATTGTATTACTAGTACTTACGCATTTTGCAAAATGTTATTTTTTCATTTATTTCAGCACGTATTGTAAATCAAGAAAAACTTAATCCAAGCACACGGCGTATTTAAAACGCGCAGTCGACGCTCAGATGACGCGCGTATACGCACTTCAAACGAGATAAACGCAACCTTCTAACCTAAGCACACGGGATGATCGTGAAACGCGCCTATACTGCGCGTATACGCGCTGCAGTTGCTCGTAGTCTTTGCGTTTTAATCAGAGATTCGCTCCTTTGTACGCGCGTTTGTATCGTATCAAACGCGCGTATACGCGCTTCATGCGCGCGCTTGTATCATCAACGCAAACGCAACAATCAGCGTCTACGGCGCCGAAGACGCGCATTCTTAATACGCGCGTCGTGCGCGCGTATAAAATACGCCGTGTGCTATGGGCCTTAGCACACAGGGTGATCGTGAAACGCGCGTTTACTGCGCGTGTGCAGATATAGCGATACAGACTCGTAAGCGCGTAGCTTCTACGTTTTGATCCGCTCCTCTGCCCTTCCACCGCCTTTCGTACGCGCTTTAAACGGAATACGTGCTTCACACGCGCGTTTTTATTGCGATTATAGCACGTTATTCAAAAGAAAAGGACCGAGTTTAAGGCACTTGTCCCACCGCCGGCGAGTAAGCGATAGGTAGAATTTGTGTTAGAAACGAGTGGGCGAGCGGCGAGTAGTGAGTTGGACAAATGCCTTTTAAATGTACAAACAGAAAAATCGCGTTCATAAACGCGCGTCGTCTGCGCGTTCTTGAAACGCGCGTTGCCTGCGCGTTTATAAAACGCTGTGTGCTAGGGGCCTTCCTTAGGCGTCGTTTAAGGAGACGTATGGAGCAAGCGAGGAGGCGGAACCCGCATTAAATGCAAACTTACGGCGTTATATGAGAGGGTTTACGAAGCATTTAAGCGTTACTTACCGCCAGATGCCACGTCGCACGCGACGCGCGATGTGCCGCGTCTCCTTAAAGAACACAGCACACATATCAACTCGGAAAACGATCGTCACCGTATCGCCTTTCGCCTCGCCATCAACCAGGCGTCAACCCAACGTATGCACGTAACGTAAGCGTATCAGCAGCTCCTGTACGTCAACTCGGCTACGGCTAGGCGACACCGTGCTTACGGCTCGCCGACCGCTGGCTGACAAGGACAGGGGCAGTGGTGGACGAAGAGACGTGAGCTCGCGTACGGAGAGACGTAAGCGCGGGGACGACGAGCCGTAAGCGCGGGAACTGCAACTTGACCACGCACCGCATCGCGGTTCGGAGCCTGTTCCGAGGCGAGGCGGTTACGTTACGATTGCGATTAGTGTGCGTTGCAGTAGGGAGTTTCATACAAACAATACTGACCGGCTCGAGGCGATACGGAGGCGATCCCTTTCCGAGTTGATATGTGTGCTGTGACCTTAAGCCTGTCTACTGCAAGACGGCGGAGGTTGTGAGCGAGGTAAACTCCACCAATAAAATTGCATCCACTGAAGAGGAGCGGAGATTTTATGCAGTTCTATTGGTCGATTTGTATCTCGTTCACCGCTCTGTTGCCGCGCTTTGCTCCAGTGGCAGCCAAAACGTAGAAGAGTTAATTTTGAAAGCTGTAATGTAAACTGTCAAAGGGGGCTTTCCAAGAAAATCGCGGCTGCTGAAAAAAAAAATATTGAAAAAATATTTCATCACGGAGCCAATACTATTAAACTTGTGCAGCAAAGTCGTGGGTAGAAGTACCTATGTGAAAATACCGGTCAAAAGAAAAGTAAAATGGCTCATGATCCAAGAAAATATAAAGCCAAGCGCACTCCAAACTGAAGGCTAAAACCCCTCACACGTCGGGAAAATCCTTATAAATGGCAACCCTATTGATACTCAGGTAAGATTAATGTTGCCAGTTTTTGAAAGCCCGAATACAGTACCCACTAGCCGATGCCCTTGGCAAATCGACCGGGCATCATTGACCTAATTCCACGCCATGGTGACAATACTTAATAGCGCAATGTGCAGGTTAATACAGTAGGCGAGGATTCGTGTCGTAAGAACTTTTTCTAAAAAAACTAGCATTTTTTTTATTTGAAATGTTTTTTGACTCAAAATCATGGGCCACGATCACCATCAAAAGGACCATTTTTGATAAAAATCTACGCTTATAAATCACCTAAAGGATTTTTGTAGGATAAGCAACTCATGCTAAGTGTAGGCCTATTTTTCGATTCTCTTGTGTCGCCATCCACCAAGACTTGTAAGTAACAGTTTTTTTTTTGAAGACCCAAAAACAAAGCCTTAAAATATATTTAAATAAAATACATTATAAATAATGCGCCCACGTGCGTGATATTATTATTACGAGTGCAAAACGTATAACTTTTCCAAATTATAATAAAAATTTTAGGAAAACGCCCTTGAGTGCTCAATTTCCCTATTTCACCCATTTCGTGAGTTATTGTTGTGTAATTGTAATAATTTATTTTGGTGCCCTCTTTTTTGTTACTCTTGGTACTTTTACGGGTTATTTGGTTTGATTGACTTCTTCTTTGCCCCGAAGCCGCTGGTGGTGGCGATGTAGTTAGTATACTCGCCGTTTCCTCCGTTAATGTCGTAAGAGACGACTTAGAATTGAAGTTGAGGTATGTTAGACTTTAAGCTACTGACTAGCAACGTGAAGTGGCCATGAAACGTGACATAGTCATGGTTTTGTCTATGTACCGTTTCGTGTGCTCTGCCTACCCCATTTGTATTCTACAGGCGTGATGTATGAATGTAAGTTAAAACAGCGTAGAGAAAGGTAAAGAAAGGCGCCTGTACGCCTACTGTCATTTGTGGCACTATACCAAACAACCATGCATTTCCCAGCGGGTGCCGCGAGATTGCCGCTGTTGTAACATTAATGGGCAGCCTTATGCATTAGAGGAACGGCGTAACTAAAGACCCAGAAAAGAGAGGGCGCCACTCTCTTCGTAAACATTTTCTCGGCTACTTCGTAGTTATTTAGCGGGGCAACACTGAGTGAAAGGAAAAATTGGTGGTAATTGGTAACAATTAAATACTCTACTATGAGTAGACAGATACGTTGTTAGTTTTGTATACTCAACGTATGACAATAAACTATCGAGGCGATCGCTGTGTTATTGGCCGGCCCAAGACCGCGCGTAACGCTAGTGCCTTTTTCTCTACGGTTATTGGCTCTACAGTTTCTGTGACAGTGACAGTAACGTTAGTAGGTGGCAAACCACTAACTGTTTCCGTACCTGGATGGCCAACGTTGTTTCTCTATGGGCAGAGCATTCGAAACCCTACATTTAGTTTTTTTTTTACCCGACACCAGTCTGCTTTTTTAATAGCAAATGCAAATATTGCGGCCCAGTATTTTAGTGCGCCGATACCAGCGGGGCCTGTAGTTTTGGTAAACGCTGACCCATGACCAAAGACTTATATAGAAATAGATGACTCAAGTGTATGTACTTTGCGTGCCAAAAGTGAGCCAAAAGGGAGAGCAATGCTCCTCTTTGACGCGATTGTATTTAGATTTGTACCACTAAGATTAAGTTTAACTGCTCAGAGTCAGGACAACTTGAATAAGGCGGCGTTACCTTTGAATCTGTTTCACTCGGACTGTCAATTCCTATCACCTATCACTAAAGCTCATGTGACGCTACAGTAGGTAGAGAAAAAGTGGCACGCTTGGTTTTCATACAAATACAGGAACGAGGTATCTATTTCGATATAAGTCTGTGCCCATGACAATGGTAGGTCAGTCGCTTCAAGCAATCGCACGAACAGAGCGGTGGCGCGTAGTCTTTCGCTGTCGCCGTGGCAATTTTCTTGCCCGTACGCTTTCAACGTAATGAGATTAAGCCATAAAGGAGAAAGTTTTATAAAACCGGCCAAGTGCGAGTCGGACTTGAGCTAGAAGGGTTCCGTAACAAAAACTGCAAAAAATCAAGTTTTCTTTATGGAACTCCCATTAAATAGGTTCTTATTTCATTTTAATTTAATTATATACTTTTGAAGTACATATATAAATAATCTGTGAATATTTCAAGTGTCATTCTCATTACCGTTATTTATGTATATAGGCCCAAAAACACCAAAAAAATCACGATTTTTGTTTGAGAACGAACCCCCGTGAATATCATTTTTATTTTATTTTTAGTATTTGTTTTTATTGCGGCAATAGAAATACATAAACTGTGAAAATGTAAACAGTATAGCTAGCACAGTTCGACATACAGCCTAGCGTCGGACGGACAGACAGCAAAGTCTCAGTAATAGGGTCCCTTACACAGACTTATATCGAAATAGATACCGCGAGTTCCTGGATTTGTAAATAAACCAAGCGAGCAACATTTTCTCTACCTACCGTAACGTCACGTGAGCGCTTTAGTGATGGGAATTGACAGTCCGAGTGAAACCGATTTGAAAGTAACGCCGCCTTATTCAAGTTGTCCTGTCTCTAGGCAGTTAAAACAAATGTAAGTGGTAGAAAACTAAATGAAATCGCGTCAAAGGAAGAGCATTGCTCTCCCTTTTGGCTCTCTTTTGGTACGCGAAGTACATATTATTAAACCGCGTTTAGAAAGGGATTGAGCTCATTATGTCATTTTTGAACTAATGCACGATATGACATGTCAGTGGTAGAGTAGGTATGCAGACAAATTTAATTGTTACTTTGGTACAATGAAATTCTTAAGCATGGAAAAAATATCAAATTACACAGCGTTTATTCATTGATTTCCGATAGCATTAAGACTTAATTTTTCAGATCAAATAAAGTTATTTTCTTAAACCTGTAGCGTTTTTAAATACGTATGTTTGAACAGTTACGGCAATTTGATAAAGCGAAATAATGTGATTACAGATTTGTCAGATATGATATTACTATTTTTTATTAAACAAATGACAGTATTTACCGAGAATAGAGTTTAAATCTGTGCCTCCTGTGAAAAGTGATACAACTCGACTTGTACCCTTTTGTCTTTTATAGTTTAGAAATGATCAGAAAAAAATTACGAATTTTTTGGTCTATCTCACGTAGTTCTAGGTGCTATAGTTTCGGAGATAATTTCGTGAAAAGTGATACAAGTAGCAGCATTTCTGCAAAAAAATCGTGCAAATGGATACATATCAAGTCGTTACCACTTTTTATAATAATTTTACAGGCTATTTTTGTGTTTTAAGATATAAGTGCATATTCAAATCATATTCAGGTATTAACTCTATTATCTGTAAGGGTCTGCACTTACGAAGATATCAAAGATTGGTTTATGATTATATTTAATCCAGGGATCGTTACCGGTATTATTAAAAACTAAAATATCTCCTTTAATTCTGAATTTTAGCTGGGTATTCCTACATAGTATTTAGGTGAGCCTGCGAAACTACGACATTGAATGAAAAAAATGCAATAATATACAAAAACAACTGAGATACCGTAATTAAATACCGGTATAAATGTATGAAAATATTACCGGTATTCGATCCCGATTTTAATCATTTATTAAGTACAATTGTGCTAACGGTACTCTCGAATCCCTTTCTAAACGCGGTGTATTAACACATGAGTCATCTATTTCTATATAAGTCTGTGGTCCCTTACGCGTACGGAACCCTAAAAATGTTCATGAATGCTTTCCACGACCCATTACATTAAGTATGAAGGTTCCGAAGTATCACATTCTGAAGTTATGGGGAGTAAAACTCGTTACTCGTGCCCACTTCCCGACATTGGCAGTAATTGTAAAGATTTGAGTTTATTCGCTTCATTGGGCCTAATAAGGAACATACATGTGGCCCCCGTGTGGTGCCGGGTTAGAGCACCTCCCCCTTTCTTCCCGTGGGTGTCGTAAGAGTCGACTCTGGGATAGGGTTAGTGTATTGTGAGCAATAGGCTAGCAACCTGTTACTGCAATACCACGTTTAACCATGGTTACCCTGAAATTGTTAAACGTGGTACTGGATTTTTTTGATTCATGTGCTCTGTCTACCCCTCTTGGGAATACAGGCGTGAGAATATGTATGTATACATACATAAAATCACGCCTGTGTTCCCATAGGTAGAGCTTACGAAACGTGACAGAGACAAAACCATGATCATGACTATTTTACGTTTGACTATTTCACAGCCACTTCTAGCGTAATTTTAGGTTTGTAAACAAATGGAGGTATAGTGACAGGTTGCTAGTATGTCTCCTAAAATATACCTAAACCTTCCTTAGTGGCCTCTTACGACAACCACGGAAGAAACGGAGAGGTGTTATTCTATCCCGTCACCACATAGGACTAAATATAATAGGGAATATGCACGCATATTTTTAACGTCCGTAAGATTTTAACGTTTGTAGGAGGTGACTAAGTAATTATACTATAGACCGATAGGTACTTAAAAGATGGTAAACAATCTTGACGTGTCTTTTTATTTAAACATACACTTTAGAAATCAAAATCTTTACATTTTACAATTTAAGTATGAAAAAAACATTTACTTTCATAATTGAATTGTATAGTGTAACGATTTTCATTTTTAGACTGTGTATTTCAATAAAAAGACATGTCAAGATTATTTACCATCTTTTAAGTACCTATCGGTCTAAAGTATAGGTTAAAGTATGTTTTAGGCGACGTTAGCAATCTGTCATTATTATACCTGCCAACTCAGAACCTAAAAAAATGTGCTGGAAGTGGCCACGAATCGAGAAAAAGTTATGGTTTTGACTATGAAGCATTTCGTGCGCTCTGCCTAGCCTATTAGGGAATACAGGCATAATCATCATCATCATTTCAGCCATAAGACGTCCACTGCTGAACATAGGCCTCCCCTTTAGACTCCCATAAGTACCTTTTAAAAGCGACCTAAAAGTCGTCTGTCCCTCTTGTATGTAGATGGACCTCCTACGCTGCGCTTGCTGGCCCGTGGTCTCCACTCAAGCACTTTTCGACCCCATCGGCCATCTGTATATCTCTGTATATGTATCATCTCTGAAAGAGAGTATTGTAACAAGGAGAGAGAAGAGTTTGCTGCTTTGGTTTGGGCACGTGGAGAGAATGGATGATGCAAGGATATGTAAGCAAATTTACAAGGGAAGTGTTTGGGCAAGTCGGTCGAGGGCGCCCCCGAAGAACGTATACCGACCAGATCGACGATGTACTAAAGGGAGGCCAAATTAGGAGTACCCGAAACCGTCGAGCGTGTATGACGAGAGTTATGAATGTGAGTGAAGCATGAAGTATGTCAGAATAGAAGCGAATGGCGCTTTGTTGTCTCTGCCTACCCCGCAGGGAATAATGCGTGATGGTTACTGTATCATCTATGTATGTATGTGTTTATAATTCCAATGACAGTCTCGCACGCCCTTCACGAGTTCAATTACATAGCAATCAACGTAGAGTGTTCTTATCGACGTAGTACGCGAGGCGTGGCGTAGTTTCTTTAATTGTCGATGCGATGTACTTAAACAATAGTAATAATTGTAACAAAGGTACAGACAGCGACCAAGATATTTCGACTACCAAATTGCTAGAAAGTATCGTCGTTAACTGACCGTTAATGCCCACCTTAATGGATGAAGTGTCGAACCTTCCCAACAAGTGTCCCGGTACTTAAGTACTGAGACGTCTAGCCGGGTGAAGTAATTTGTATTGCTATGGGTACGACAGTAAAGTTAAGTTACTATGAATTTACGGCGATACTCGCAAGCGGCGGATGGATTATTTGTATGGGGAACTTCACTTTCACAAATGACCGCTGGCGCTGTTTATATAACATAACGAAACTTTTGTTTACCAAATAGATGCCAACATTATGTGAATATTTCTGGAGCTATATTATTAGTATGTATAGGTACCTTTACAAAATTCAAAAATTCATGATTATAAATTATAAGTAGGCTTAGGACTTTTGGATGCTCGCCGTGGTTCTAGAATGCATGGAGTCGCCATTATCTTAAATATTTTTGACAACGTCAAATCAAAGTGTAAAAATAAGTGTCACGATTTATGCTGATATATATCAGTATCTAATTTATTTTATCATAACTCTATACAAGTTACAGTACCTCATCGGAGTTTCAATAGTGCCGTATAAAAATGCATATTAGCTGCGAGAAGATATTTTAGTTTTAATTAAATATAGTAAATTATAATGTCTAAGCTAATACATATTTTATTAGACTATTTTTTAGACTTAGAAAAAAATCTTACTGGAAATTTTAATATAAATGGCGACTCCATGGATTCTAGAACCACGGCGAGCATCCAAAAGTCCTAAGCCTAATTATAAGGTTGGTTTCACAGCTGTCCGGGAGACCCGTACGGGCTGTTGCTACGGGAGCTCGGAGCGGGAGCACAACTGAGGAACTGGAGCATCGTTTCACAACGACCCGGATTGGTGCGCACGGGACCCGCTCCGCGTCGCTGTGAAACGATGCTCTAGCTAGTTCCTCAGTTGTGCTCCCGCTCCTGGCGCCCGTAGCAACAGCCCGTACGGGTCTCCCGGACAGCTATGAAACCAGCCTAAACCTCTTTGGCGGGCTTGATGGCGAACTGTCAAATTTTCTATCCTACAATTTAAACTTCGACGAGTCAACCGTAAAGTTCCATCAACATCTGCGGTCTTTTACGGTGATTTTAAACGTCTCGCCAACGTGTTTTATGTTTTATGAGATAGAGATTAGTGAACTCGTTAAGGTGTATAAGCGTACAAACTTTCCAAGGTACACATAGAGTGAGCCCCAGAACGTTGGCTTTTGAGACAAACTTTATGGGCACTTGAGGTAACTTTTTACCAAAATAAGTCTTTCTATCACCTTTCAGTACAACTACGTACATCACGCCTGCATTCCCAAACGGGGTAGGCAGAGCACACGAATCGTTACGTAGACAAGCCATGCCGATTTCAAGTTCCGTGGCCACTTTCAGCATAATTTAGGTTTAATAAACAGACGAAAGAGGTATAATAGTGACAGGTTGCTAGACTGTCGCCTAACCTGGTGTTGGGATAGATCACACCTCTCCATTTCTTCCGTGGATTATGTGTATGTATTCTATGTATAAAAAGCCGTGGTAGCGCAGCGGTTCGACCTGTGGCCTCTCAAGCAGAGGGTCGTGGGTTCAAACCCCGGGCTCGCACCTCTGGATTTTTCGGAATTGCGATATCGAATTTGATATTTATCACGAGCTTATTCGGTGAAGGAAGACATCGTGAGGAAACCTGCACACAGCGACGAAGTAATTCAACGTTGTGTGTGAAGTTCCCAATCCGCACTGGGCCCGCGTGGGAACTATAGCCCAAGCCCTCTCATACTGAGAGGAGGCCTGTGCCCTGCAGTGGGACGTATATAGGCTGATGATGATGATTCTATGTATGTCTCATTATCTGTCTTTGTGTTATCTTTTATCAACCGGCACTCAGGTCGGGGTTTTTGTGACTGTAGCATTGACTCGAGTTCCAGACTGAAGTGGGCATTGACTTCAGTTGTAACGAAGTCTTAATTAGGGTCATCAACATGGCGAGGATGGTTTCTAAAAATGATGACACAAATACGAGTCATAAAGGGGGTTAAATGGATGTTATAAGGAGTCAAATTCCAATATTTCAAAAAAAAGATGAAAAGCCATTAATACCTCTTATTGAGTTTGCGACACTTTTTGAGCAAAATTGAAAATCCGTCAAAGAATACGCTTTGTTAAATAATATGTGATAATTTCAGTTCTATTAAGTGACAGCTTACTACGGTTTACAGTATTTTTTCTTTTTAAAATTTACATGTTTTATCCGGTTTTTTTAACACCTTTTTTTCAGTATTTTTGTAACACGTTGTATACCTTTTTTAAGGTACCCCCGTGTGGTACCGGGTTTCCATTTCTTCCGTGGATATCGTAAAAGATGACTAAGGATAAAATAAACAGGTTTAGATATGCTTTAGGTGACAGATTGGCCTCCTGTCACTATTGTACCTATTAACTCGGATCCTAAAAATGACACGACTACCTATGTAACGCCTCATAAGCTCTGCCTACCCCATTTGGGAAGAGAGGCGTGATGTATGATGAGCGAAGGAAGGCCCATTTTTCAATTCTAAGACGAACCGACTGTAATGGTTTTGAGATTTTTTGACAAGTATTTTTCTATCATGATGGTTTGGACACCTAAAAATAATCATTTTTCTTTCTTGCATTCTTTCTTTATACCAAAAGGGTCAAAACGGAACCCTATTGTTAAGACTTCGCCGTCTGTCCGTCTATCTCGTCACCAGGTTATCTTAAGTACCACTATCTCGACTGTTTTCTTTTAAATTATGCATTTTATTGACTCTATAGCAATATTATAAAAATAAAATAAATATACAGGGGAATCCCACACGACAACGTTTTGACAACCCTGGTTTCAAGCGCATGCAGTCCTCAAGTGCCCTATTTACTTACACATTAATTATCTTCTAGTATATAAGGGCTACGCCGCCACACAGAGCTAAACTGCCTCAGGAAACCTGAACGATGACGAAACTTATTACCTTTGTGACGTTCTTGGCTCTAATTTTGTTTACAAATGGTAAGTTTAAACAACTTTCTTTACAACTATGTTCTATGTCCCTGTTATGTTCAGACGCTAGCAAACGGTCTTCGAGAAATTACATTCAAATTTCGAGGATGTTAAAACAAATGAGTCAAAAAGTTGTGTATTTCAAATTTGGAACATGAGGTCCAATGCGCCTGAAGAAAGATTCAATGCGACGCCGATATGCAATTGTTTGTGGAATAGGGAATACGTAAGCATACTTACATTTTTTGAAATTTTTGTTCGAAGCGTCATTTTATAAACCTTTTTTTTTCTCCGTTCCAAAAAAAATGGCGCTCATACTCAGACACATGGGCGCTTTACATATAAATAGAAAAAATGGTCACCGAATTTTCCATAAAAGTTTCATTATTCCGTTTCGTACCTTGAATGTATGAAAAAAGTAACGGAAAGGATTCTTTTTCATTTTCCATGTCGATTGTGTTCTGGTTTCTTAGTAGGAAAAACGATTTTTTCCTTCAGCTTTCAACTTTTCTCTGAAAGAATTTCAAAGTCGAAAAAGTCAAATCAACTGTTAAAAAAAAATACAAAAATTACTATCACACTGTTATTGATCATTGCCAAGCGAACGTTGTTGTGTGTCAAATAACTTGTGTTCTACAAAATAAAAAATGTGCGCAAAATATCTACAATTGGATATAATAAATATATTATTATATTTTTTTAATTGAGACAGCGCTCAACTGCCGGTATGATTTAACATATGGATCATAGATGGCGCTGTGAGTAATGGCGGCAGCTTAGTCACGAACTCGACAACTTTAAGCCACCGCGGACCGAATGCAGGCGCTCTCGCCGGAGAAGCTTTAAACTTAATAATACGATTACAAATTGGACAGGTGCGCTTAGAATAACTTTACAAGCTGGAATATTGTGCATGTGCTGCCTGCCTGACGGTATCACTCTACGAAATTAAATTAAATTTAATGCCAAATGTTCCCAAATGAAATGAAATGTGATCTTTTTTTTTGCTTTAGACACGGTCATACATGATGGTCCTTTAAATGATATTGATTCATCATCATCATCCAGCCTATAGTATACGTCCCACTGCAGGGCACAGGCCTCCTCTCAGTATGGTTCCCACGCGGGCCCAGTGTGGATTGGGAACTTCACACACAACATTGAATTGCTTCGTCGCTGTGTGCAGGTTTCCTTACGATGGTTTCCTTCACCGAATAGCTCGTAGTAAATATCAAATTCGATAGGTATCGCACATAAATTCCGAAAAATTCAGAGGTGCGAGCCCAGGGTTTGAACTCACGACCCTCTGCTTCAGAGGCCACGGGTCGAACCGCTGGGCTACCATGGCTCTTGAAATGATATTGATTGCGTTGTTCAAACCAGATACGTTAGCATACTTATGTATTATGTATAAATAAAATTATGAGCGCTATTCAAGTATACCTTATTTATTTACTTCTATTCTAGGATTTATTTTTTATCGAACCCCTGGCTTCGCTTACCGAATATTTCTCGGTTTAGTGTTAACAAACGTCATGCCCGGATGGTGCCGGGTTATAACAGCACCTCCGCCTTTATTCCCGTGGGTGTCGTAAGAGTCGACTCTTGGAAAGGGTTAGTGTATTGTGGGCGATGGGCTAGCACCCTGCCACTGCAATGTCACGTTTAACCAACTGGTTACCCTGAAATTGCTAAACGTGGCACTGGATTTTTGAATTCACGTGCTCTGCCTACCCCTCTTGGGAATACAGGCGTGGGAATATGTACGTAAACGATATTTTCTTTTGTTACTACAGGCTCTACGGTCCCTAGTACTAAGGACACCCGCATAGTCGGTGGTGAAGACGCCCCTGAGGGTAGGGTTCCGTACCAGGCGTCTCTACGGATGCTGGGGTCCCACTTCTGCGGGGGGTCCATACTGAGCGAGCGATGGGTGCTCACTGCGGCACATTGCACTGAGAGGTACGTCGTTGTTTGATGCATAATGTCCATACCCCGTTATCAATGTTGCAAATCCATTGAAAAAGCCAGGGATGACACTGCACATCTATTTTTTAATATGTGCCTACTTTTAAATAAACATAATTTTTATTCACCTTTTTATTTATAAATTTTAAGATTTAAAAGAAAACAAAACCTCTTTTCAGCCCGTAATTGTAATTTTTTTTTTAAACTTCATAAATGGTGGTTACGTCATTTATTTCTCAATTTTGATTTATTTAGAAGTGGAGCGGTCAATATCATATTTTAAATGGATTTTATACAGTAATAGGCGACAAAATTTAACGCCAAGTAACCTAGAAAAAATATTAATAATTTATTCAGACAACTAAAAATATAATATTAATCCGATAGTTTGCATGTAAAAACATTCTTCTAACATTAAGATTTTTATGTACCTTCCAATATGTCACATGTCGTGACATGACAGTGAAATAAATGTTGTACGACAACCCTATGGCTTAGTTTCAATGAATCTGCAACACTGATAACGGGGTATGATAATGTCATCACACTTGTATTGTAAAAGGGGAGGCAGAGGCATGGCAGAGGCAATAAAATTGTGTAGGTAAAACCAAGGCTAATGCACGTTTAGCAGCCACTTCTTAGCCAGTCGAATAGAGCATACTAGATCTTATTTTTTAGTCGTCTTTAATGATATCCTCGAGAGAAATGGAGATATATGTGGAGGTGAGGGGACTCGTTTACAGCAAAGATCTGCTGTAGTACCTAATACTAACCAATTTAACTGAACAACGAAAATTGCTATAAATTTCACAATCACCTTGATTAGCCACTCGGTGATTAAGAGTTGGTGATTGGTGCTCTGTGATTGCAGAACGGTGAACGGGGGTCAGTGACTAAATCGCCCTGTATGCCGCAATGGGATGGGATGAGATTGTACCTTTGGTTATTACCTTTTTTTTTCTTATTCTAGCGTGATCCACCGCCTCATACAGGTGGTAGTTGGCACAACGAGCCTCACCCAAGGAGGTGATCGCTACTCAGTGGAGAAGGTCACTGTCCACGAAAACTACGATGCCACGGTAGGATCAAAAGCCTTTTATCTATATACTAAGGTAAATGTACCAATGCTCGACGACTCAACGCCCAGTAGATGACACCCATCTGTCACCTGTCTTACTATGACATAAGGTTGCAAGTGCCATGTATTGGATCAGTGTCAAGCACAGGGACGTTTACCTTACACTTTTAGACGCAATTAGCAAATAGCTTACACTTAAAAACCTATTAGGTATGTGGTAGCATAAGACTAAAACTACATTCAAAGTTCGAACTTTTTGAAACTCAATAAAAAGAGAATGATTTCAAATTTGGAATTTGGAACACGTGTTCGGCATTGCAAGCTTGTGACGCCGATGGGCAATTGTTTGTGGAAAACTGTTTTGCAAAGCTATGTTCCGCGCACCAGCCGACCGCATTCCAAATTTAAAATGTTTGTTTTTTTCTTCCAATCTTCATCTGTTTTAGGGTGTTCGAAATTTAAATGTAATTTTGGTGTCGATACTTATTCTAGTACGGTCGACCAAGAAAGTGGTCTATCACTCTTGACAAAAGTTCGTGTGACATCAAAATTATCACTAAGGTTGACATTGTCACTGTCACAATATTATGGCAAGGGGTAATCGACCTTGTTGTTTCATGAGGTTCAAATGAATATCGATCTTGAGGGGGTAGACCAATTTCTTGGTCGACTGTACATTATTAACGGTAACAATTAAGACAAGATTTTAATAAGTGAAAGTATTTAAGTTCGCGTATCGATTTGTCCATAGAAACTTGTTAAAACATCTTTGCAAATTAGTTGCCGTGGACTGTACAAGGTTTCTCACTGTAACCCATTGCTTATTTGCATTTAAATGTACCTACTAAAGTCATCATCATCATGATTAGAATCTAAAAAAACAGCGCCTATTCGACTTTTAATCTTCGCGAAATTACGAATTAACACTTTCACGACCAAGCCTAAAATCGAAACATCTGCGCGGAACCGAGTAGTCTATCTATAGCTAGTACAAAATGAACCCGACTACCGGGTTCTCGGTATCCCGCGAAGTCGCGAATGTAGAGCCCGTGAACCGGGTTCTTGGTTCTGAATGTGTTAAGTTGCGTTGGACATAACTACCACTATCTTCGACAGGTCATAACTCAAGACATTAGTCTTATAAAGGTGTCAAAAGACATCGCCTTCAGTGCTGTGGTGCAGCCTATAGCGCTGCCTGAAGCGAACACCGACGCCGGTGCAGATATCTTTCTAAGCGGTTGGGGACGGATCTCAGTGAGTATAACATTACAGCACACATATTAACTCGGAAAGAAAACGTCACATATCGCTTTTCAGTGTCATTTAAAGCGTGCGGCATCGGGCTCCTAATAACTCTCATTAGTAATATCATTTTTACCGCCATCGACGTACAATAAACAACTAGACTCCGAATCGTTTAACAAAATTCCTCAAAAAATGACTGTGCGGCGTTGTCAGCCATGAACATGAACAGCATTCATTCAAATTAGCACCTTATTTTTTAGCAGTAATGTTTAATGACAATAGGGTTTTTGAACACTTTTGAAATATACTTTTAATCAATTCTTCATTATGTAATAAACACGATATATTAGTATTTCCGGATTCCTGTCTGTATTACCAAAGAAAATAAATATTAAATTTCAAATTCTCAAACTCACGCCAAAAACGCTGTTTGACGTCACATGCAAGTAAACAAAGGCACAACACAAAGAAGCTGTCAAAATTGTCATGTCAAATTATCAATGTCCACTTTGACCACAGATACCTTTCATGGTATGTGACGTCATCAATCAATCGCAAGCGTTTTGGTCACAGATACATTATTAACGAATATTAGAAATTAATAGAACAAAATACTCTAAAAATGCATAATATTTTGAACAAAAGAAAGTGAAATATGTTTAATTTTCCTATAATCTGTTAGGATGGCCACAAATTATAGTTTATTTTTACTGTTGTCAAAGACCCTATTGTACACGACCGTTACAAGTAGTGACATAACTTCACGCGCGTCGAAAGACAACTGAACCAAAAGCCAAACATATCCCACGACATGTATCGGCGACATGTCAAGCGAAGCCGCCCGATTTCGCCTGACATATCAGGCGACATCGCGCGACTTATTGTGTCGTATTGACACGTGTCGCGTGATGTTGCCAGACATGTCAAGCGAAGTCCGGCAACGACGCGCTACTTCACCCGACGTTGCTGGGGACACGTGTCGTGGGACATTTGTCCCTAGTGTATCCTTGGCTAAATTCTGCACTGTTGACGCGTGTGCAGACTTTAGCTTCCGATATTTTTGAGCGTGATTGGGAGTCTAGTTGTTTATTGTACGTCAATGTGTCCTTAATTTCAACTAGTATTACCACTTCTCCCCAGTACCCTGGCAACTTGCCAGATCAGCTCCAGATGATCAACCTGACGGCTCTGAGCGTCGAAGACTGTCAGCGTCGCTTCAACGGCATCAACCCTGTCTTCGACTCTCAAATCTGCTCGCTCACCAGGGAGGGGCAAGGCGCTTGCCATGTAAGCATACTTTTTAAATAGGGATGATGACAGGGTTAAAAATATATCATTCTAACTAAGTAAGTTAGATTATGGAAAAAAATGAGACACATATTTTTTAGTTTATCAAATAATTAAACATCGACATAGGTACAGATCATCAAACTTCCAGTGGGGGCTCGTGACGTCACGTTTGAGTAAAAATCAGTACAATTATTACTCAAACGTGACGTCACGCGTAACTTTTAGGCTCTGTATTATTGTCATTTTTCGTCTGTCAAATAAAAGAAAAAATATGGGTACAATATTTTTTCGTATAGTCTATTTGACGGACTAAATAGTTTTTTTCTAGTCATCTAGCCTATTCTATACGGCCAATTGCAAAAATATCGACTACGGTGTACACCCTCCTTTACATTACATAATGTTTTAGTGCGACTTTGTGCGCGATCTTTCCTGAATATGTGTGTATGTGAACCATCGCGAACAGGGATTGTTGAGCCACTTACCTATGTTTGTAACTTGGTCGTGTAATACTAATCCAATAGCTGACATCTAGTCGGTCACATCGGTCATTGATTACACGTCTAAATAGCGAACAGTGGCAAGTGGCTCAACAAACTCGGTTCGTGACTGTACCTTTCAATTATGTGGAGAGCTGTAAATTTCTGCAATCCTAGTAGCAGTAACACCTCTCCCACAGGTAGATGGCGTTGAAGACCGTGATTTAGTTACGTCTACATTCCGATTTGTTTAATTTACATACATACATCACGCCTGTATTCCCAAACGGGGTAGGCAGAGCACACGAAACGTTACATAGACAAGCCAAACCCATTTCACGTTTCGTGGCCACTTTAAGCTTATTTAGGTTTAATAAACAGATAAAAGAGGTATAATAGTGACAGGTTGCTAGCCTGTCGCCTAAAACATACCTAAACCTACTCCTTAGTCGCCTCTTACGACATCCACGGAAGATATGGAGAGGTGTTATTCTTTCCCGACACCACACAGGAGAATAATTAATTTAATTAATTTGATTTGTTTAATTTACATACGTACATACAATCACGCCTTTGTTCCCAAGTGGGGTAGGCAGAGCACACAAAACCTGACGTAACAAAACTAGCTTTAGGAACAGATGGAAGAGTTAGTATATTAAGTGACTGATTGAGACTGTGGCCTAAAACATATTGTTTTATTTGAAATAATAAAATTCATTGGTTAGCATTAATACGGGTGCCCAATGTTTTCCCAGACCGTAAGGTTTATTTATATTCAGGCTCTCCGGAATCCCTTCATTTGGAACTTGAATAGCTTCGATTCCCTTCTGAAATTGAACGATCAGATTCTTTTTTTTTTATATTGCCAAAAACGGGTAGGCAAAGCGCACTAAGCGTGATGTAGCGCCCCAGCGCCACATTCGTCGAATAGCCAAACTAAACGATGCTACATCGTGCTAAGGCTCAATTCACACCAGAAGAGCGGCGAAGGGCGGCGAAGCTCAGCGACCCGCTCGGTAGAGAAGGCGCGAGGTTTCCCGCGACTGCTCGAGAAGTCGCTGGAATGCGCGGGAAGTCGCTGGAATACGCGGGAAGTCGTTGGAATGCGCGGGATACTGCCAGCGGCCGCTAGCGACTGCTCAAGCATCCTCGGGCATTCCCGCGACTATTCGCGCAGTCGCACGGCTTCGTTTATGTAATTCGCTAGATTCCCGCGGATTCGCGGGCATCCCCGCGCCTCTTTGGAGTTTCTCATGCGATAATAAGTCTTATGGTAATGAAAATAAAGTTAAAATTCATTGACACTGACATGACATTGACAATTTGACATGACACTGAAACTGCGCTCCGCTACGCCGCCCTTCGCCGCTCTTCCGGTGTGAATTGAGCCTAACGGAGTTTTGAAGATCGGTGGCATAAATTCCAACTTTTCTCAGTGGACTTCGGTCCCCAGGCATAACATCTGCATGGAGAGAGATCTGTATTTAGAGTATTTTTCACAGTGACATAAATAAAACCACGTTTCACGTTTGGTAGCCACTTCTAGCATTATTTTGGGTCTAAAAGCAGAAAGTGACGGGTTGCTAGCCTATCGCCTAAAGCAGTGTTTCCCAAACTATGAGTCGCGACCAGCCAACAGATCGGCACACCGAATGACTGAGCCGATTGCCAGTGAATGTAGCTATGAAAGTCCTCCTCCCTTTTACTATACGGTGGACATTAAAACTAAATAGGTACTGGAATTCATAAATTGGACTTATCAAACTCTAAAGTTGATGTCAACAGTGTTGCCGAAATATAGGAAACAGTTTCAAGCTTTCCATAGAGATAACTTGTTGGTAGCTTTTTTTAATAAGTAATAAAAAAAATATTAATACTTCGTTTGTTATTTGTAAAGTCCTTTATTCATGGGTCTCAACTTTGTAAACTTGTATTAGGAGGGTCGTAGCCCAGACAACTTTGGGAACCCCTGGCCTAAAGGATAGGTTACCTTAATCGCCTCTTACGACATCCATGGAAGAAATGGAGAGGTGTTAATCTAAACCCGGACACACAACAAAAATGTCTTCAATTCGCAAAAAAGTGTCCAACCAGTACTTTTAATATCTAGAAGATTAATTACATAGCCGAAACACAATAACCATTTCAACAATGAACAACACAGACAGATATCTTATAGAATTGAGCGTCCATTGTTCGTAACAATAACAAGATTTAAGCTCTACGAGCTACGCCGTAGACCCCGAGTCTACGGCGTAGCTCGTAGCAAAGTTAAACCGATGAGTTAACAGTTATGTCACTGCAGTTTAATAAAAGCTCAATCCCTGTGTCTGGTTGACACCACTCCATTTCTCCCGTGGAAGTCGTAAGACGTAACTAAGGTATGTTTTAGGTATGCTTTAGGCGACAAGCTAGCAATCTGTGGCTATTATACCTGAGAACTTAAAACAAAAAAAAATGCTAGAAGCCGCCAGGTTCTTCTTCATAATATTCTGTTATGAATGTGGATGAAGCAAAAGAGGTATGTCAGGGTCGTAGCAAGTGGAACAAAGTATTCTCTGCCTACCCCTGTGGGAAAGAGGGGTGACGTTTATGTATGTATGTATGTCTATTCTGTTATAAATACGTTTGTAGCCGGTTAGTTGTGGTACTGATGAAATGCGTACATACATACAATCACGCCTATGTTCCCAAATGGAGTAGGCAGAGAACACGAAACGTGACATAGACAAAACCAAGATTATGACTATTTCACGCTTCGCAGCCAGTTCTAGCATAATATTAGGTTTAATAAACCGATGAACGAGGTATAATAGTGACAAGTTGCTAGCCTGTTGTCTAAAGGATACCTAAATACATGGTGCTCGTAAGCATTGCGAGAGATTTCAACCACGAATTCCAGAGGCTATAAGAAGTAATAAATGTTATATGAACTTAGGTCGAAACACGATTTTTTTTACTATTATTAAGGCACGTTTATACGACATTAGCAATTATTATGTATGAAGATTATAAAAAAAATCGTGTTTCGACCTAAGTTCATATAACATTTATTACTTCTTATAGCCTCTGGAATTCGTGGTTGAAATCTCTCGCAATGCTCACGAGCACCATGTATATTTCCTTAGTCGCCTCTTATACGACAAAGCAATGGAGAGTTGATATTTTAAACTGGTTTTGTAGTGGTACTAAAAAATTATTGCAGGGCGACAGTGGTGGGCCATTGGTGGAAGGCTCAGTTGTAGTGGGCGTGGTCTCGTGGGGCATGCCATGCGCGCGCGGCTATCCTGACGTCTACACTCGCGTCTACTCGTACCGTGATTGGATACTCGAGAGAATCTCGTCGTGAGGCGAGACGAGGGAATTAAACTCGATAACGAGTTTGTGTGTGAAGAGATGTTCTTTTTTTATGGAATAAATCTATGGAAATTGTGTTTTGTTTTGATTCACTGTTGGTGGGTGTACCATAGCAATTGTTGAGCCACTTACCTATGTTTGTAACTTGGTCGTGTAATACTAATCCAATAGCTAACATCTAGTCGGTCACATGGGTCATTGATTACACGTCTAAATTGGCCAGTGGCAAGTGGCTCAACAATCCCGGTTCGTGACTGTACATAAGTAGCTCTAAAATTTAGATCGAGAGCTACTTATGTACCTCTCCTGTCCTGTAGAAGAGCTCTGTAATGTGGACATAAAAGTATTGTCTTAGAAAGCCCAATCTTATGATTTGTTTGATTGGGCTAGTACATACATCGTTTCTTAACCTCAGGACGCGACCCATGAGTCGCGGGCCATAGCGACATGGGTCGCAGGACCCGCGGGCCTTTTTGAAAAAACAAACCGCCATCGCGACTCTAAAGGGTCGACAACTTTAAATAAACGCACCCCGCTATGCATTCATTCATGCAGGTCATTTGCGCGGCAATGCAATATGCAGAAAATGGTTACTTTTAGGATTCCGAAGGGTAAAAATGTGACCTGAGACTTCGCTGTCTGTCTGTTCTACTGTCACCAAGCTGTATCTCCCGAACCATAACAGGTAGAGAGTTGAAATTTTCAGAGATGATGTATTTCTGTTTCCGCTATAACAACAAATACTAAAATCAAAATAATAATAATAATTTTAACCCTTAAATTGGCAAGAATTAAAAAAGTCGTGAATTCGAGCCTCCTCGCAGGGAAACGAAGTCAAAAATTTTAGTTACAAAAAAATAAAAAAAGGAACATTTGACAATGTACATCATGATGTACACTGCCAAATTAAGGGTTAAGGGTAGCTCCCATAGAAAAAACGTGTTTTTCTTGCTGTTTTTGGTATGGAACCCTTCGTGCGCGAGTCCGACTCACACTTGGCCGGTTTTTTTTTTAAGCTTTAATCGGCTTGAAATATTTTTAAACTGTGGATCGCTGGACAAAAAGGTTGAGAACCGCTGGTTAGTAACTGGGGAGACGTGCTAAATAGCTGTAGACCCAAACTGTTGTCATGACCACAGAACAAACTTTGGTTGAGTGGACTTTAAGGGGATTCTTCGAATTGTCGATTATCAACATAATAACTAACTACAGATATTTGTAATCAAGTAATATCAAGACCTCAGAACTTATTAGACTTCAATATTGTAGTTTAATGGAGGAGGTCTTAACTCGAAGAGAGGTCCTTAAATATAAATTCTTAGGATTTAAGTTAATTTTAAATCATTTATGAGAGTATGAGGATCATTATTTATGATTATTTATGAGTATTTTTGAGGTATGTCAGGATCGTAGCGAGTGGAACAAAGTAGTATATCTGCCTACCCCTGTGGGAAAGAGGCGTGACGATATGTATTTATGTATGTATGTATTAAATCATTTAAATAAATTGTTTAAATGTGGATTTTTTTTAGTCAATCAATTATTATACGTTTATTTGAATTGTGTGCAATGAAATTATTCAAAGCGTGTTAGAAATTTGGTAAATTTTAAATGTTTTAATTATTTATTACGCACTTAATAATGATTGTGAATTGGTCTTAAATAACTATGCATGATCAGGAACACTGAACTGCGCTCCAAAACTTAAATCGTCGATGTGGGGATGAAAATCGCCAAATTGAAATGGGATTGGGCGGGACACGTCTGCCGCATGCATCCGGATCGCTGGGCTAAAACTGTCTCTGACTGGGTCCCATGCGACGGGCACCGGAGCAGAGGCAGACCAAAGAGGAGATGGCGGGAAGATTTGGAGCGTTTCAGATCTGACTGGCGAGATCTCTCAAAAAACAGAGACGGATGGAAAGAAAAAGGGGAGGCTTTTTCCCGGCAGTGGGACACACTATAAGCTACAAAAAAAAACATGCATGAGATTTGTTAAATGTAGTATACAAATATTATTTATTAAGGAATAAATGAGACTTATTATTATTATTATATATAAGACTAAGTTTAAACCCCACATTTCAAAGTACTTCTTTGTCGACCACCGGCGACCCAAAAGGCTTAAAGTTATGTATGTTGATCAAATTTATTGAGGCGGCTAACTCTCGTACCAAAGTGTACATAAAATAGTAAGTAATCTCCCTACATACACGCATGTGTAGAGGTTTAATAATACATATACCCGTCCGCATAGCTGGGCATTAACTCGTTAATCCGTTAATCGTTAATTAACGAAGTTAACATTTCGATTAACGGATTAACTTTTAAGTTA
>BHDV01054562.1:255011-266394 GCA_005406045.1 Adoxophyes honmai | reverse complement strand
ATGTTATTCTATCCCGATACCATAGGGCAAAAGTAATGATAATAATGGTTAAAAAAATATTTTTATCAATGTCGATAAACTTAGTTGATTTTTAGTTAAGCACTAGCTCTGGTACATTTTTGCCTCGCGAAACCGATGTATGTACATCACACTGCTAGATGAAAACAGAGCTAACTCAAAATATGTCGCTACTTAAAAATAAGACTTAGCAAATTAACCTATAGCTTAGTTTTGAATTAAACACATTTTAGTTATTTAACACATTTTATAGAAAGGGTCAGTGTATTGTAAGCGATGGGCTAGCAACCTGTCACTGCAATATCACATTTAACCACCTGGTTACCCTGAAATTGCTGAATGTGGCATTGGATTTTTGAATTCATGTGCTCTGCCTACCCCTCTTGGGAATAAAGGCGTGAGGATATGTATGTATGTATGTATTTTAGTTATCTGTTTTGATTTAGCAGGTAGGTAAACCTACGGCACGTTTTCATTCACCTAATATGTCAAGCTTCTTATATACAATTGAAGAGTATGTCTTTATCATTATATCTTCCCCAGGGTGGAGTACGCAGAACTGGTAGCCCAATTCAAGCCTCAAGTCAATCTCGGCCAGGGGTTCCCTGACTATAATCCACCGCAGAATGTTACCGATGCCCTGCTTGAGATAGCCAAGTCCGATAACCCTGCGATGCACCAATACACACGAGGATATGTGAGTTAGTAATTAGGGTTCATAGAGGATAGAACCTATAGAGAAACAATGTTCACAACCCCGGTCCGCAAATAGTTTGTTGATTTCAACATACTAAATGTCACCGTCACAGTCACAGAAACTGTACAGAGCCAATAACCGTAGAGAAAAAGGCACTAGCGTTACGCGCGATCTTGGACCGGCCAATAAGAGCACAGCGATCACTTCAATTGTTTTGCGGAATAATTTCCGAACAACCAAGATGACATTAGTACTCTATAGGTTCTATCCTCAATGTTAGGGTTACAAGTACTGTTGCCTTGCCTACCACCCAAAAAAGGCGCACCTAAGACAATCAAGTTGTGTAACCAGCCTGTCGTACAATTACAAAGTAGTGTTGCCAGGTACAATTTCTTTTAACGATTTAGGGTTGTAGATCGGGACAAACAGAAAACATTAATTATAATAGTAAATTTGCTTTTAATCCAACAGAATAACAAGTACGTAACATTATATTGCTACTAAAATAAAGAATACTGTATAGGTTATGTAAGTGATGGTGATGCATAAAATGGACCTTTTTTTTTGTAATAATGCAGATTTTTCATGTTATGGATTTAGTGTCCCGATTATGTACAAATTGGGATGCATCCCTAGACTCCTGAAAATCAGAATGTCCCACGGAAATTGGGACACCTGGTAACTCTAGTTACAAGTCATCACATAAAGTGATAAAACAATAATCACTATAATCACTATACAATCACTATAACCACATAGTATAAAACAAAGTTGCTTCCCACTGTCTGTCCCTAAAAAAACACTGATAAGTTTAGAGGTTTTTAACCGACTTCAAAAAAAGGAGGAGGTTCTCAATTCGACCTATTTACTTTTTTTTTTTGTGTATTTTACTCGATATCTTGGAGACCCGTGGACCGATTTTCAAATTATTATTTTTAATCGGAAGGGTATAACTCGAAATTGGTCCCACACGAAACCAGGATCTGATGATGGAATCTTGGAGAAATCGAGGGAACTCTTCAAATTTTATATGGAGATGTACGGCGTTTTCGGTAATTTGTTGATGAAGTCAAGATTTTACATTCAGTAAACAGAATACTTTAAAAATATTGCTAATTTGAAGTCGGTTTTTGTTTTTGTTTAGAATTATTAATGTACCAGTTTCTAATTTAATCTTAAAGGCACAATTAATTCCAATAAAAAAATTGATTTTATTTAATGAGAAAGGCTTCTAAACATATAATTATGCAATGCTCATAAAATGATGTGTTTTATCTTCCACATTGATTATGATTGGAGTACTTTTAACTTCATTTCTAGTTGGATGTTATTCTTGTCAATAAATGATTATAACCACATAAAAATTCAGTTAATGCTCTTTACATTGGTAATAAGTTCAACAATATTTATTAAATATTTAACACAAATTATCTTTAGCATTTTAAAAGTAATAAGATTATTAATGTAAATTATAACGAATTAAATTAGTTTAGAAAACAAATCAATAGAAGGTATTCTTATTGTTAGTGCAATCATTTAGTTTATAATGAGAGTAATCAGTATTGTTCTTCTATTCTACTCAGACTCGCAATTACAATTAATAGAAAAAATCTTCTGACACAATCGAAGGCCACAACTTCTCTAGTGTTCTGCTTTTCATTTTGTTCTAAATCTGCATAATGTTCTTATTTTTGTGCTATTATTTAATATTTTCTTCAGCCGACTGGAACAAAAATGTTCCCTCATAATATTAGTGTAGGTATAATAATGATAGATAATGTGCATATCTGAGATTATGTCATACACGCCTGCTTATTCTGAGCTAATAGTGCTAGTACCTAAAATGTAGACTCATTCTTTGTAGCAAACAAAATTAACTGTTTATGGCATGCCATAGAAAACTGGCGTCGTGTATTGAACAAATAAATCATTAAGGGCCGATTTTTCAATCACCAGATAAAACTTATCTGTCCGATAAATGTTGGCTGTCACTTTTCTTTTATATGACGCGAAAAAAGGATAGCAATATTTTTAACTGGCAGATAAATTTATCTGGTGATTGAAAAATCGGCCCTAAGTATATTGACATTACCAACTAAGTAATAAAAAACAAAGTCGCTCCCTCCTGCCTGTCCCTATGTATGCTTAGATCTTTTAAAATATCATTCTAATTAGTCCGTAAGTTAGATTATGGAAATAAATAAGACACTTATTTTTTGGTTTATCAAATAATGAAACATCGACAAAGGTACAGGTCATCAAACTTCCCGAGTGGGGGCTCGTGACGTCACGCTTTAGAAAAAAATGAACGTTTACGAGATACTGATATGCGGAGACAACAGTTGCGGCGGTAGCGACGGAAGGGGGGAGTGTGTCTAATGCCCAATTTAATAACAAAAAGACTATGAACGTTGTGTATAAAGCATGTATAAAGACATTCTGTAATATATTTAAATCAGACCGACCCGAACGAAGTTTCAATACAAGCTGAATTAATATTAACCAAAACCATGAGTTATTCATGTCATGTGTCATCAAGACCTTTTTTTACGTAAATGCGCCTTATGCATGCATGCATAGGCTCGAGGAAGTGAGGTACGAGAGGCTCTCCCAGCGAAGGTGCATCCTCTAAAAACCACACGAACTCCCGCATGGCCTGTTTGGTGGACCGGGAACCATTGCGGCCATCCGGTCCGTCTACCGGACGCCCCGGATGCCACCGATGCGGGTTCGGGGTCCTCTCCCTCCCCCGCGGGCTCTCCGCTATCGGTCCCTCTCTGAAACTGAGCGTCTACACTCTACAGTTTCAAAACGATGATGGATTCGATAACGATTTCGTTTGGAGTTCGCGGAATTATATGGAGACATGTCGACCGCGGGAGCTGTGCAAACGTTCCGCTGGCGGCGCTGTCTGTTTCCATACAATTTCGCGATAACTCGCAAACGAAATCGATATTGATACCGTCATCGTTTTGACACTAGACGTTCTGGAAAGTAAAGAAGCATGTCATTGAGACCTTTACCGATAAGGCATGACCTACCGACTTATAACCTCGTATCACGTCGAGTCATATTCTTAGAAGATCAACCTTTTCTCCAGTTCGTAGTGATCATTTTCAAACGAGGCAGAACGTGCAAAATGTTTCATAGATAGGAAGATGAATAGGTTTTTGGATCCAAGTTAGATAACGGCAAATTGACAGTCTGTCGCATAAAGCATTTCCCGTGTGGTGCCGGGTTAGAATAGCACCTCCCCCTTTCTTCCCGTGGGTGTCGTAAGAGTCGACTCTGGGAAAGGGTTAGTGTATTATGGGCGATGGGCTAGCAACCTGTCACTGCAATATCACGTTTAACCATCTGGTTACCCTGCTGAAATTGATAAACGTGGCACTGGATTTTTGAATTCATGTGCTCTGCCTAGCCCTCTTGGGAATACAGGCGTGAGATTATGTATGTATGTATGTCGCATAAAGCATACCTTATATTTTCGTAATGGTCAGTCTCAATTTTCAATATATCCTAATGTCATAATGTGCGTTAAACTTAATAGATATAATAAAAAAATATCCCGACGAATTGAGAACCTCCTCCTTTTTTTGAAGTCGGTTAAAAAGAAAATTAAACGTGATGTAATCATGATTTTGTCTATTTATTAGGAATAGAGGTATCATGTATGTGTTATGGCACTTTTCCATCTCTAGTGAGGTAAATCTTCTTATTGTAACGTGTTAGTCGCCTCTTACGAGTCTTAAATCATGCACAAAAGAAATGGAGAGATACTTTCCTTTTTATCGACCACTAACGCGTTCCAACTTTCGACTTTGAGCGGATGTCACAGAACGGCATATTATGCCAATGCAAAAGAGGTATGTCAGGATCGTAGCGAGTGGAAGAAGTCTCAGCCTACCCCTGTGGGAAAGAGGCGTGACGTTATGTATGTATGTCAATGCTCTGAAAGGTTCATCCTGTATTTCCAGGGTCACCCAAGGCTCGTGCAAGCCTTGTCGAAGCTGTATTCGCCCCTGATGGGCCGGCAGATCAACCCCAACACGGAGTTCTTAATCACCACTGGGGCCTACGAGGCCCTGTACTGCGCCATTTTGGGTAAGTCGGAATCTGTACGTCTGACAGAGACATACCTAATACAAACGCCGCCACGAGAAGCTAAACCAAGGGCACCAAGGCTGCTCAACCTTTTGAAGAGTCGGGCCAAACGGTGGATTCTGTCGTCAAGGAAGGGCCACTTACATATCCTTTTCCAGTTACCCTCAGAAAAAGCGTAATAAGTCATATTCTAATATCTATACCTTCTCAAATCTAGGGTAACTTGTTGCATACAACCAATGTGATTTCTGCCACTGTTTGCCTTTTAAAACAAGTGCATATGTTGATCCAAGAGTACTTAAAACAGTAACGTCAGGTCACTTATTGCTGGAAATTCATCCAAGTAGCGCGGGCCACTTGAAATTCTTCCGCGGGCCACACTATGGCCTGCTACAGCTACAGTAGTTAAAGCAGGACAGTAGGGTGACCGCACCAGTAATGGACATAGAACCAGTAATGGACAATGACTCTTATTTACTACCCACTAAGGAAATGTCATTTGTTTTACAACAATCAATTCACAACTCTATGGTCTTTAAATTATGAATGAAGTGTCCATCACTGGTGCTTGTCAGCTTAAATCGTCCATAACTGGTGCCGTCACCCTAGATAGATAGTTTTAAAAGCGAGATTTTGTTCAGGCCTTTAGGTGTAGTAGGTAAAATGGAAAAAAATGAGTTAAAACTTGTACTCGAAAAGGATCTCTGCCGCCCAACCTTTGAATAGCAGAAAGAAGCAATAATTTAGGGATCAACAAACGATTAATCTAACTATTTATAAAGAAATAAATAGAGGTAAAAAGTTGAAACATATTAAATGAGTAGGTATATTGGTTTAATTGTACATACTTTTTTTTTTCAGGCCATGTTGATGTAGGCGACGAAGTTATAGTCATCGAACCATTCTTCGACTGCTATAAATACATGATCCAGATGACAGGCGGCGTTGGCAGATACATAACTTTGAAACCTGTGCGTACTTTATTATTTAGTTAGAACTAAGCTTAATTAAACACACACACGCACACACACACACACACACATTCTTGTTACAAATAAAGTTAATTAATAATTAACAGGCCTCGAGTCTACTGCGGAGGCCGCCAAAGAATGTTAAAATGTTATGTTTTTATGGTAATAAATACTTTTTTACTTTACTTTATTAGTTAATGGTGTAACATAATAATTTTAAACAAAAAAAAACCGACTTCAAATTTGGGCTATACTGAAAGCATTTGTCTAATAATGAGGGTGACCTTCCATCACCAGCAGGCCTCACTAATTACTGAAATTATAATTTCCAGTCTGCAGGTGCATTCAGTATTGAAAGAATTATCCTTTAACTCCTAAGCATTAAGGAGTTGACCTTCCATCATCAGCTCAGTCATATTTTTTTTACTGCCAGACGTAAATACTGGTGTAGCTTTGAAAAATGTACTAAAAACATTACCTGTGCCAATAAAATTTGAGGGTTGCCCTCGATTTCCCTCATATTCCATCACCAGATCAAGATATGCTGGCAATGGGACCACCTGGAAACTATACCCTTTCAAACAAAAAAAAAATTCCAAATCGGTCCAGGCGTCTTCGAGTAATCAGCGAACACACATAAAAAAAAAATAATGATGATAAAAAAAAATAAAAATAAAAAAAAAATATCCCGACGAATTGAGAACCTCCTCCTTTTTTTGAAGTCGGTTAAAAATATAGTTGTAAGTCTGATAAACCACTTTGTCATGGAAGAGTGGGGTCTCCTGACACAGGTATTTATATGCTTGCTAGGAGATTCCAAACTCTGCAATGTAAACTTTTATTTTTAACATAATAAATGTTTTTTCATATTTTTCATATTAAACTAACGTGTGGCTCGCTTATAGTGAAATCAACTGAAAGTTCACTTACTCTACATTCTATGTATATGCACAGCTCGATATGTTACGAGCTAACTGCGGCTTCTACTTTAGTTCTGTGGCTATATCCTCGTGAAAAATAAAGATATGGGTCAATCAACAATTTACGTTCGAAGTTGTAGTTTTCTATCGAGCTAGTTATCGACCTATAAGACATCCCTATTTCTCAACAGAATAAGAAGTGTGACGTCATATCCGCAGCCGACTGGGTGCTAGACGAAGCGGAACTCGCCAGAATGTTCAACCCAAAGACGAAGATGATAATCTTGAACACCCCCCACAATCCGTTGGGGAAGATCTTCAACAGACACGAGCTGGAAGTGATAGCTGACCTATGCAAGAAGCACAACGTCCTCTGTGTCTCTGATGAGGTCTACGAGTGGATGGTCTTTGAACCGCACAAACACATCAGGATTGGTGAGCATTTGATATCGTCAGTCATGTTTCAGTGATGTTCCGGATATCCATAGAGAAAAATCCGTATCCGCGGATCTTTTACGGATCTTCGGATTGATTAGGTAATAATTTTAATCAATAAAACCGACTTTAGATTAGCAGCATCATCAAAGTATTCGATTTACTGAATGTAAATTCTTGACTTTATCAAATTACCGAGCCGTACATGTCCGTATAACATTTGAAGAATTCCCTCGATTTCTCCGAGATCCCATCATCAGATCCCGACTTAGTGCCAACGGAAATAATTAGGAGTTATACCCTTTCGATGAAAAAAAATATTGAAATTGGTTCACGAGTCTCGGAGGTATCGAGTAACAAAAAAAAATGAAAGGAAATTGGTCGAATTTATAGCCTCCTCCTTTTTTGAAGTCGGTTAAAAATAGAACCACTATAAAAAATCATTAAGAACATATTCCGTAAAATCAAATATTTGGCACCTTTATATTGCACTTATCTCAGTAGTATAGGTTACATTACCGTAATACTATGTAACTGAAAGAATCTTTATAATGAGATCAATACTATAGCAACTCAAAACGTCACTTTTATATGGAATGAATCTAAAAGTTATTACAACAATCGAGCAAATAAAATACGAGGGTCAAACTGAAAGTTTCGGGAATAGAAAAAAATATCCAGTTAAAATGATCAAAAGTAATTTTATTGCTTTTGAAAGTATTCTCCCTTATATTAAATGTACTTTTACATACGTTCAAACCAGTTTTTGAAGCACTCATTGAACGCTGAAGGTGGGGTCGACAAAATGGCCGTTTTGTACGCCTCCACGGCATCTTCTGGCGCCTGAAACTGCTTACCACGTAACTTATCTTTGATTTTGGGGAATGTGAAAGAGTCATTGGGGCTTAAGTCAGGGTTGTATGGAGGATGGTTCAGTAATTCGAATTTTTCACCGTCTAGATAGTCCTTTGTTAACCGAGCTGTATGGGAGCTGACATTGTCATGGTGAAGGATGATGCGACGATTGAGGTTTTTTTTTCTCAGTTCACCACACACACTCAGCAAACAAATGGTTGCATACCAATCGGCATTGACTGTTCTACGGTCATCAAGAGGAATTGTAGCCACGTGACCCGATTTGGAGACAAAACTAGCCACCATCTTTTTGGCCGTGCTGCGAGAGCGAACCACTTTTGTCGGCTTAATCTCGCCTTCATAGGCCCATACTCGAAATTGGTTTTTAGTTTCAGCCTCATAGGCGTATATCCATGACTCATTATCCAATACAATACTAAAAACTGCATTTGAGCTTCTTCTGTTGATTTTATTTAAAGTTTCGGGGCACTAATCGACACAAGTCGTTTTCGGTTCGTCGAACAACTGATGAGGTATCCACCGGGAAAACAATTTTTGCACGCCTAACTCTTGCTGTAGAATAATTTGTATTTGACTCATTCCAATGCCCAGAGACTCCTGAATTTCCCGATATGTCACATGTCGGTCTTCCGTAATCAGTTGACGCACAACATTGATGTTTTCTTGGGTGACTGCCGATTTTGGTCGACCTTCACGCACATTGTCCATGAGGGAAACACGGCCACGTTGAAATTCCGAAAACCACCTGTATATTGTGGTCATCGAAGGGGCTTCATTATTAAAAGCAGCAATCATCCGGTCTCCACATTATTTTTGTGTTAATCCACTTTTAAAGTCGTAGTAAATCATAGCTCTTAAATTTTCACGTGACAATTCCATGTTGGGCAGCGACTCATCAAGTTCAAAAAACAATTGAAACCGAACCATTGTTTTTTTTTTCTATGTGGCCAGTGTTTTAAGATAAGGAAACTTTGACGATTGTAAAAAGGTATAATACGTGATAAAAAATGTTATTTAAATATTAGTTTCCCGAAACTTTCAGTGCAGCCCTCGTAGAGATCCGTATCCGTATGTGCGTATAAATATCCACGAATATAAATTTTGAACGATCCGGTCCATCGCTACTTTAGGGTCCTCAAAGGGTAAAAAGCCAGACCCTATCACTAAGACTCCAGTCTCTCCGCCTGTCTGTCACCAGGCTGTATCACAACCGCGATAGAAAAATTCACAAATTACGTATTACCCGTGTGGTGCCGGGTTATAATAGCACCCCCCCTTTCTTCCCGTGGGTGTCGTAAGAGTCGACTCTGGGAAAGGTTTAGTGAATTATGGGCGATGGGCTAGCAACTTGTCACTGCGATATCACGTTTAACCATCCGGTTACCCTGAAATTGCTAAACGTGTCACTGGATTTTTGAGTTCACGTGCTCTGCCTACCCCTCTTGGGAATACAGACTATATGTATGTATGTACGTATTTCTGTTGCCTCAACGATATCTTGTCTCAACACAGGATCATTGCCCGGTATGTGGGAACGGACAATCACAATAGGTTCCGCCGGCAAAATGTTCTCGGTGACCGGATGGAAGATCGGATGGGCGTACGGGCCTGCCAACATCATGCACAACCTGATGATGGTCCACCAGAACTGCGTGTACACTTGCAGTACGCCCATTCAGGTGAGACAGCTAAATCCCCCATGGCCAAAGGGGTGGACGGTATGGCCGCCGGGGTTCCCGACCGTCCACACTAATGGCCATGAAGGTTTTTTTGTTGATTTCGAGGTTTTTCTTAGCAGCAAAATTTTGCCCACTTGAAACTTTTTTCACAGGATCGTATTTTATCGCAATTAGAATTGACAGAGACCTCTGATGACGCATATTTTCGCTTCTTTTCTTTATTAATGATAGTTAGTGTCCGACCGAAGGTACAATTTTGGCCGAAGCCGAAGCCGAAGCCGATTAATCGGCTTTCACGAAAACCTTCGGCCGAAGCCGAAGCCGAAGCCGAAGGTGTGTTGACCCAAAGAAATGAGCGAATTTGCTAATAGTAAAAAAACAGCAGTAAATTTTCTGCAGTTTTCGCTTCGAAATCAAGCGTGACTATGTTGTTATGTTATGTGTTGTCAGTTATTTATAAAATTAACTGCAAGCAATGCGATCGGTTCGGCGAAACGCTGTTCTGCTAAGCGCTGCGCACTATCCGTCTCGCTCTGGCATCGTTCGTTCAATTTCAAATCACAATTTGCAAACCTTCGGCTTCGGCCAAAGCTTCGGCCAAATTTTGGCCGAAGCCGAAGGTTTGGCCGAAGGTGGATTTTTTGGCCGAAGGTGGCCGAAGCCGAAGCCGAAGCCGAAGCTTCGGTCGGACACTAATGATAGTAAAATGGCGTTATACAGCCGACTTAAACCGGAAAACGTGGACTGATATTTATCCGATTAGATAAATAATTTCAATTATGTATTGGTTTAGTTAGAAGCAAAACTTTCATCAAACACATCGATTGATTGATTAATCTCGGAATTATTAGGGTTGCCATCCATACTGTTAAAAACATTAAACTTTTTACTGTTGAACTAAAATAAAAACAAACTATTTTCAACATCAAAAGCTTAAACCGTGCGAAGTAAAAAAAACTGGAAATTATTAATAATAAGCTTATACTCTAATCTAAGCAGCTACTCGGATAAATATTAAGTTTGATTTTGCAACAAAAAACATCCCATTTCATACTATAAATATTAACATATTGTTTTTTTTTGTTGCAATTGAGCCTCCAATGACAGCATAACCCTATGTTTCTATCCCAGGAAGCGTTAGCCCGTACCCTAGAGTTCGAGACCGCGCGTTTCAACAAGCCCGAATGCTACATGAACGCTATATCCAAAGAGCTCAGTCCCAAGAAGGAAATTCTCATTGAAAGCCTGAAGAGGAACGGGTTTAAAGTGACCGTACCTGATGGAGGGTACTTCGTCGTCGCTGATTGGACTTCCTTGGGTAAGTTCAAATACCATCGCGAACAGGGATTGTTGAGCCACTTGCCTACGTTTGTAACTTGGTCGTGTGATAATAATCCAATAGCTGACATCTAGTCGGTCACATCGGTCATTGATTACACGTCTAAATTGCGAAGTGGCAAGTGGCTCAACAATCCCTGTTCGTGACTGTACGGAACAGAACCGACAGTCACCGTTGACCCTGGCGGTTTAGGTACTTAACTAAATGTATACAAACTTCATGTCAGATTTGACAGGTTAACCTTTTGACCGCCAAGGCGCGAAGTGAAACGCTGTGCTCCTAACGCCAAAGACGTGAGTCGGCTCTTAGATTATGCTTGTTTTTTTTTCGAATGGTGCTGTATT
>BHDV01054562.1:214641-251556 GCA_005406045.1 Adoxophyes honmai | reverse complement strand
CGAATCGGAACAGTAGACCATATGCGAATGAGAACGACTTAAGAAGGTGACGAAATGGAACTCCGGCCGAAGTCATCCTGAGCCGGGAATACAGGCGTGAGAATATGTATGTATAATAAGAGTCTCTAAATCAAACCTTAGGCATTTAAATATCTTTGCTACGGAGTTAGTAAGAGTCCATATTCAAGACGTGAGTTACGGAAAAGAATTCAACATTATTTTTTTTTACAGAAAGATGAAGTCCTCACCTTGGCTGATAAGCTCATCACAGATTGGAATGCCAAGACCCAGTGAAACGAAAGTATAATGTATATTATTTTGAATTTCTATAGTTTTATATTTTGTTAATCATTTGTTTATAATTTTATTTTCGTTGAAAGTACGATTTGGTCGCTTAAGGCTTACAGTTGGCATTTCACGTGACAAAGTGGTGTACAATATCCCCTTAGAATTTAACACTTTGCTTTGACAGAGTGCCTTTCCTATATATCTAGTATTCTGACGTTACCTTACTATTACCTTACTATTCGTCAGATGAGCCAAGGCGAAAAAGCTAATAACCACACACGAATTTTTTTTTAACTATGTAAGTTACTTATTTTACGCTAATTTTTGAGGTGATTGTAAGCATTTAAGTAATTTTGTATCTCGACTTTAGAAGTAATGTCAAGGCAACTAAGCTAGTGTTTGAAAATGTTATACTATTTGATGTAGAGTATTTTTGTTACAATACGGCTGTAGTGTTTTACAGGTTTTTTTTACAAATAAAAAGTACAGAAAATAGAATTGGTTGGAAAGCGTCTTGACGAATCCTTGAAAGCCCTACCACTACCGAATACGTTGCTCCGAGGACGTTGACAAAACGTCCACCGTTTTTGCCCATAGAGGACAGAACCTCTAGAGTACTAATGTCATTGAATTTGTTGAAGACGATTCCGCCAAAGCATGGCGGCGTTCGCTGTGCTGTTATTGGCCGGCCCAAGATCGCGCGTAACGCAGTGGCTTTTTCCTCTATGGTTATTGGCTCTTTAGTTTCTGTGACAGTTTGTAAGTTGAAATAAACTGACGGTTTGCGGAACTGGGTGGCCATTATTGTTTCTCTAGTTGGTCTGTCCGATATGGGACCTTTTGATTTGGGCTTATGACTGCTAAATTGCATTTTACGTCTATCATTATTTCCAAATCTCAAAACTCTGGTCCCAGAATACCTAAATCGCAGAATGCCTAATTTTTATATTTTTTTTAATTAGACAATTTGACATTTAGGTGCGAGTCCACAGTAATTTGAAAATTAGGGAATAATGTGTTATGATTATGAAATTAAGCTGTTTTAAGACCAAAGCGAACCTTTTTATAAACGTTGTAAAACACTCCATGGCTCGTAAAGTTTTTCAAAATAAAAAGGCTGGTAATATCAGATTGCACAGTACTAGGCCCGTAGAACAGAAAAGTGTCATTTCTATGTCGATCCCGATTAGCCTGTAGAAGTGTAATGCTACTTAGAATTAATTTTGATTCTTATATACTTACTTGCAGTGTATAATTTTGCGTATCTCCTGCGGCCCAGCGTCAAATAATGATCGTTTGAATTTCAAATTTAACGACATTAATATAAAATTCCGACATTGGGCGGCAGGCATATTTCTAAGTGCCCTTAAACCTAGATATATCGTTCTGTTGTGAACAAAGTACATGAAATAAAAGCAGATGCATTGTTAACTTGTGTACTCATTGATAATTTGCCGTCGAAAAATTAATAATCGACTTCGTCGCGCGAAGTTAAACTTCGTGATCACGATTTGAAATCACCACGGAGCCAGCGTTTGGCGTCGCGCGTGTCATTGCCGTAAGTCTTGCCAAACCTGGGGAGAAAGAGATGAAAGATATTATGGACTATCTATGTTACGTCACAGATTAACACTGCAGCAACACGGCAGCGTTTCACTGAGCCCTTATGCTATGCCGGGCAAAATTATCGTGGTCAGAAGTACGAATAACATGGTCACAGAGGGATCCCCTTGGAATGCATAATTTTATTTAGGCTATTATTGTTTCGCATAATTGATTTGGCATAATCAATTTTGGCATACCAGTACTTTCGCATAATAATAATTTGGCCTAATACTTTTTTGGCATACTACGCTAATAGCATAATTTCATTTAGCATAATTTCATTTGGACTAATTTGTATTGGCCGAATACACATTACGCATACTATTGTTTGGGCTAATAATTATTTGGTATAAATGTCTTTATGCATACTCAGTTTCGTTGTTACCATGTATTTACTATTATTAGGTTAGGTTAGGTTAGTATGAAATCCAGGCGCGAAGCGCCTAAACATCGCGGAATAGTTCGCGGACCATCATCGACATCGATTGATCGATTTAGTTCCTAAATAATATACACAAGTATGCATACCATTGGTATGAATAGCAATAATTACTACGAGCCATTGGCACAAAACTTTACTATTTTTTGGCATAATACTGTTATGCATATTGATATGATGCCTTTTTATGCTTATGCTTATAGACATTAGTCTTGATGACAATTATGCTTCCTGTATTTATGCTTGTTAATGTTATGCCTTAAAAAAATATGCGTAATGATGATTATGCAAAAAACAAGTTCGGCGAAAAGTGTTATGCGAAACAATATTAGTCTAAAAAACTTTATGCCTTCCAATAGAGAACCCGATGGATCTCGACCTTTTCGACCTCTCTCTCTTGCGAGACAGAGTAACACAAAAAAATGGATGTAAATTTAGAGTAACTAAATTTAAAATTCCGATGATTGCCGACATCAGCCGAGCGGCATTACCCTTTACCCCACTGTAGGTACACAATCGTTGTCTGACAGTTCAGCTTAGGTTTTTTTATGCGTACCTTTACCACCGGTACGTCCGATACGCGTTTAGTCTGATTGACACTATACCTACAAACAAAAAAGGACTTATGGTTTTACTCCCATGCAATTGTTCCAATGTCCAGCTCGACATTTATCTGAGAGTTCGACTGATTGAAGCTACGTGGCATTAGGACAATTTTATTCGAGCATATCTTGAAATTTAATGCCGCCACATCTTTTGTGATATGTTCTGCAATTTTTGTGACATTTCTACTCAGAAACACGAGCTCTTTACATTTCATTGGGGAGAAAAAAGGTGACCCTAAGTTGTTTTTCCTATTCTGTTACCATTTTCCATAAACTTTGTCCGTATGACCCGTAGTACTAGTAACGCAATATAAAATTGGCATTTTAGAACCCACCGGAAAGAAAAGAGCTCAAAACTCCGAGTAGAAACAAACAAAAAAATCTACTATATAAAAATAAGTCGTGTTTTCCTTCCTGACGAAATACCTCCAGAACGCACGAACCGATTTGGCCAATTCTTTTTTTAAAATGTTCGTTGAAGTTCAGGGAAGGTTTGTAAGATGAGATAGTGTGGAAAAAAATAGTGTAACATACTAAAAAACTAAAAAATCGTTCTCCCATACAAATTTTTCAACTCCAAAAAACAGTAAGCGCCGCAATATTTCATACATCTTACGCGTTTTTATTAAAACCTTCTCTATTTAGCTCAAGAACGACGGAAGCGCCGCTGATTTTCATACGTCTCCCGCTTTTTTGCGAGTAAAATAGGTACTTTATATTATTCAGCACTAATGTCGTCACGGCGAAAGTTACTTACATTTCGTTAATAAATTAACCCTTATTCCCTAAGATACGCGGCTGTCAAAATTTATACTGAACTGACAAATTTTGACATTATTTACGGCATATTATCACCAGCCAGCTAGCCACTTGGCCACATAAAACCTATTTGGATGTTTAGATGTTTTGATACATTGTTGGTTTATGAATAACTAGCTGTGCCCGCGACTCCGTCCGCGTGGATGAGTGACTATTCCCATGCTATTCCCCCCCGTTTTTTCCACATTTTCCAATATTTTCTTCGCTCCTATTAGTCGCTGCGTGATGTTATATAGTCTAAAGCCTTCCTCAATAAATGGTCTAACCAACACACAAATAATTTTTCAGTTCGAACCGATAGTTCCTGAGATTAGCGCGTTCAAACAAACAAACAAACAAACTCTTCAGCTTTGATTCGTCAAAGAAGATTAATTGTCTTTTTACTATTTACTAAAACGCCCTCGAATAGCGCGCAAAATTAAAATACACATACATACATATCCTCCGCCTGTATTCCCGAGAGGGGTAGGCAGAGCACATGAATTCAAAAATCCAGTGCCACGTTTAGCGATTTCAGAGCAACCAGATGATCAAACGTGATACTGCAGTGACAGATTGCTAGCCCATCGCCCACAATACACTAACCCTTTCCCAGAGCCGACTCTTACGACACCCACGGGAAGAAAGGGGGAGGTGCTATTCTAACCCGGCACCACACGGGATATAAATTAAAATCCATACTAATATTATAAATGGGAAAGTGTGTTTGTTTACTTTGTTTGTTTATCAGTCTTTCACGGCTAAACGAAGCGACGTAGTGACGTGATTTTTGGGTGGAGATAGTTGAAGGGATGGAGAGTGACATAGGCTACTTTTTGTCTCTTCAAAACTCCCCATTTCACTAAAGTGAGAGGTGGAAGTTTGTGGAGAATACCGCAATTTTATATGTAGAAAGCTATAAATTGGTATATGGGATGAGCTATCTCTTCTGTGCTACCCCGAAATTAACGCGAGCGGAGCCGCGGGCAAAAGCTAGTTACATATAATAAAACAACAACATCTGTTCCATTTTTCCTAAGAAATGCTCAGTTACGAAGCTTCGAACCCCGTATCGTACCCCTGTAGACATTAAAATTACTTGGAACTAAACTAGGTTCTCAGAAAGAAATAAATTCCAGTAGGTACGACGAAACAGCAGTTGACGCAGTCAGCTCTCAACAGTCTTGCAACATGGCGAACTAACCTCGTATTAAGACGTAGTTATGCGTATTTCTTATTACGTCTTTGTGTTCATTTTCTACTCTGTACCTACATTTTCTTCAAAGGGTGCTTACACAAAGAAACAGAAACAGGTAACTCTGAAACCTGATTGTTTACTTTCTTTCAGTGGCGTAGCTATCAAGGGACTAGGCGGGGGAGTGCCCCGGGGCCCTCAAGCTCAGCGGACCCTCGAACCGTTTCTATCTAAGGGGGGGGGGGCACCCATGCTAGCTACGCCACAATAATTAGTTTACATAGGTGTGGGGCCCCATTTTTTTATTTGCCCCAGGGCAGGGCCCTTGGTTACCTAGCTACGCCACTGCTTTCTTTATAAGTGAGCGTACCGGAGAGCACCGATCAGCATAGATATCTGTGCCAGAAACCTGCAGCGCTATTGTCGAACGTACCAAAAATCTGCAGCGTTTTTAATTTGACAATTGAAACCAAAAATGTGTCTATTTCAAAGCGATATCTCTTTATGGAAGCACCCTAAGTCCATACAAGATGATGATCAAACCTGAACAGGCATCCAGGCACGTGCCCGGCGTAGTTCGGGAGCATACCGACGTGCTTGTGGTAAATCTCGGTCGGGTTGATGGAAAGGGGCGGGTCCGGTCTGCGAGGGAGAGGTTAGGTTAGATCTGGTTAGGTTGGGTTAGATTGTTCCGGGGAGCGGGTAAGATTCGTAGAGGTCGGGTTAGACCATGAGTACCATGACCATGGCCACATTTATGGCCATGAAGGAGTGAGATTGGTTTTTAGAGTATAAGCCCATCTCTTGTGGGAGAGTGCCTCATACCCTCCCCGAGGATGTATTACGCATTATAATACGTAAAAATAGATTAGTTTGCATCGTTATCGACCACCGCGTACAAGTACCGCCTTTTAGCTAGTATACTTGCATTTTTCATGTGTGTAAATAATTTTGAATAAGATTTAAAAAATAAATTTTCACTGGCAATGTCTGTCACTAGTTGGCGCCAGCGCGAAAGAATATTCGCTGTGCCTTCTTTCCAAACGACATTAAATTATAAAAGAACGATGTTTTATAGATCACCACTGTACTCAAACAAAGTCGTATCTTTTTGCCTTAATTTGTTTGAAAATGAACACTACGTAATAAAAATAAGGTTGATTATGATTACAGACGATGCGACAAAATGAGATACGAGGTTGAGTTAAGCACAGTGGCGAAATCAAAGTCGCTTTGCAAATAAAGACAAAGGCATCAGCAAAATATTAAAACTTAACTCGAATAAGTACCATTTATTTTAGGCTTTGCTTGTAGACAATACATATCATAATAATAAAAAACGGCACTAATTCACAACACAAATCATCATCACTTCGCGTAGGCAATACATCACTATATGTAGTAATCAAATGATACACAAAGAAAAAGTCAATCGCGTTTGCGTTATTATTAAAATAAAAACACTTTACTTATTATCAAGTCCCACTATCACGACAGTTTTACGTGCTTACGCTTGGGGATGTCAATCTCTAGAGCAGGAGTTCCCAACCACAGGGGGGCACGCCCCCCTTGGGCAGGCAATCTCAAAGGGGCGCGAGACGTTTGTGTTTTCAATAGAAAAAATATTTCAATGTACACAAAATCAAATGTCGTTAAAATAATGCTAGTTTTATTGTAAACACTGAAAAAAATATGGGGCGGGGCATGAAAATATTATTTGTGATCCGGGGGGGCTCGACGAAAAAAAGGTTGGGAACCCCTGCTCTAGAGCGACCGCCAAGCGTAGCTATGAAGAGTGAAGTATGACTTTTGTAATCATCTGTTTCGTCATCACCTTATCACTTCACTTCACTTCACAATCACTTTAGTCCGGTCGCGGAGCACAAAGCAATTCGAGCATTGACTCGCTATCTGTCTCTGTCGCACGCATGCAGTATTGCCCTCACGCTCGCACAGTGCAACGCACGTGCTCAAGTGCGAGCGTGAGGGCAATACTGCGACAGAGACAGATAGCAGCGGGTAACGCTCAATCTATGCTCTGCGACCGGCCTCCACTCCAACAACCCGCGACACAAATAATTTTAAACAAAAAAAAAACCGCCTTCAAATTAGCAATATTTTAAAAGTATTGTTTACTGAACGTAAAATCTTGACTTCATCAACAAATTACCGAAAACGCCGTACATCTCCATATAAAATTTGAAGAGTTCCCTCGATTTCTCCAAGATTCCATCATCAGATCCTGGTTTCGTGCCAATGGGACCAATTTCGAGTTATACCCTTCCGATTAAAAAAAAAATTTTGAAAATCGGTCACCGGGTTTTCGAGATATCGAGTAACATACACACAAAAAAAAAATAGGTCGAATTGAGAACCTCCTCCTTTTTGAAGTCGGTTAAAAACGTCCTGAAAAAAAGGTCAGATCAAAAAATAAAACGACAGTGTAACACGACAGTTTAATTCAGAGCATCTTAACCATATAGGGCCCCTCGAGATGGTACCCTATCTTGGCGTAATAGTTCCTCGTTCCCACCCCCGATATGACAGCCATCTTGTCCGAGCCGTGCTCCTCCCTCGCTATGCGCTCCGCCTCCTCCATTAGGAGCATGCCGAAGCCCTGGTGCTGGAACTTGGTGGGGTCCCTAGCGTTTACCTGGAACCGTCATCATTTACATCAGGTATTTACCGGTATTCTTACCACCGGTTTTAAATAAGCTATAATAATAAAATAAAAAAACAGTCTCAATACGTCTCACTGCTGGGCACAGTCCTCCTCTCAGTATTAGAGGGCTTGGGCCATAGCTCCCACGCGGGCCCAATGCGGATTGGGAACTTCACACACAATAATGAATTACCTATACACACAATAATGAGTTGGTGATCTGTCATACAGGATTTCCTAGTACGGACACCAAGCTCTCACACCGACCGGCACTGTTCATTGTCAATCTATGCCTAACTTTATGTAATACTTTGTAATTATGTAATACTTCATCGCTGTGTGCAGGTTTCCTCACGATGTTTTCCTTCAACGAATAACAGTCAAATTCGATGTCGCACATAAATTCTGAAAAATTCAAAGGTGCGAGATTGGGATTCGAATCTTCGACCCTTCAAGTATTTATATGTATAACAAATTTTTTGAAGATTTTCGACTCCCCTTCCCCCCATGTAACGCGCCGTAGCGTTTTTCTGCACCCCCTTCCCCCACACGTTACGAGTTACGAGTATAGTTCTGGGATTTTTAGCACAGTAACCTACTAAGTAGTAGACCTTAGTAATGCCTTGATCACACGTACCGAGTAGAGTGGCGAGAGAGTGTTCTCGGCCGAGTACTCGGTTCGTGTGTTCTATGAAAACAATAGTACACACGAACCGAGTACTCGGCCGAGAACACTCTCTCGCCACTCTACTCGGTACGTGTAACGAACCCATAAGTAACCTAGTAAGTAGTAGACTACTCACGGGCACAACGCTCCCATAAACGTGGAGCTCCCTGACCACACTGCACTGCTTGAAGTCCGCCCCCTTCCCGGGCTTCAGTTCGGGCCTGTAGGTGTCCGAGGCGCACTTCCTTAGCCTCAGCAGGCCCACCAGGATATCCTGGTCGGGGTCCTCGTAGGCTATGAACGTCTCCCATCCACCGTTAGCCACGTAGTCGCGGCGAATCAGTTCCACCTGAAAAAAAATAACTTCAATAGGTAATGTATCTTTGTGTAATGAAATAATCGGGCAAGTTTGAGTCGTTCGAAAGAGACGAAGGATTCTATTGACTAGGTAAAGAATTAGAGCTAAACAGTTGCCAATGTTAATATCGAGAAAAAAGACAAAAGATGTGGTTTCTTGTATAGGATCCCTTAATATTAATTTATTTTAATTTTGTTATTTTTTATTTAATACAGTTAAATAAAATTGAGTATTTTGTGAATATTTTAAGTGTCTGGTGACATTACTTATATCAAGCAAAAAAAATCTAAAATATCTTGTTTTTTTGTATGGTAGTCCCCTTAAAAATTATTTTATTTTGTTCTTGGTATTTGTTGTTATGGCAGCAACACAAATACAGTCATAATTTATGAAAGTTTCAACAGTCTAGGTGTCGCGGCTCTTGATACCACCTGGTTTACCTGGTGTCAGACAGACACGCGGACAGACCGACGGCGAAGTCTTTGTAATAGTAGGTAAATTCAATATCTCTCAGTTTCGCTTTTACCGTTTCTGTGACAGTATGTAAGTTGAAATAAACTGACGGTTTGCGGAACTGGGTGGCCATCATTGTTTCTCTAGTTGTTGTGTCCTCTGTACGGGCCATAAGGTTAACCCTTTATCTGCGGGGACCTAATCGCCAGTCACCGCCCAATACGGACATATTTTGGCGAGAGTGACATTAGACACAATTTCACTATCATATTTTGTTGAACTATTCCAGCAACATGGTTAAATTTTCACATACATCCTTACTAATCCCTACTAATATTAAAAATGTGAAAGTTACTCTGTCTGTCTGTATGTTACGCTTTCCCGCTTAAACCTCTCAACCGATTTTGATTAAAATTGGCACCGACAATTTTTAAACCCTAAGAAAGGATACAGGCTGCCTTTTATTGCGAAAAAAAGGTAATGCCCAAAATAACTATTCCATGCGGACGAAGTCGCGGGCACAGCTAGTACGGACATATTTTGGCGAGAGTGACATAAGACACAATTTCACTATCCTATCATATTTTGTTGAACTATTACAGCATGTTGAATTTTCATATACATATTGATTAAAAATGCTAAATCTATACATATTTTCAAAAAGCTCCTCAAAAAACACTTGATTGATACTTATAGTAAAACTTAATTATATACAGAAATACATAAATACTTATAAAGGCATGTATTCACATGTTAATATTAGTATAAGACTATTTATTTACATGCATAACCTTATACATGTACGTATTCTGCATAATTATGTTAAGCAAGTAACTTTAAATTTTGTCAGTATTTTTTTTTTTTTTAACCGAATTAATAAATAAGAAGTGACACAATAATGTTACGCTTATAACTACGCTCGTCTAAAACGCGACACTTCCATGCGCTTTATATCCGTGTCCGTGTTGCCGAGCCAGCAACAGTGCCGGTATGTCGATGCCTACCCGACGCGCTGCGCCCGCGCTCGGACGGTGATAATTTTATTTCACATTGATTTAATTTCTGCAACTACCCTACACTTAGAAATGTGACTGATTGTTTGTTTTTATATTGTTACCTAGTACGTTCATTAGATTAATAAGATTTTGTTTTAAATTGTTTGTTTTCTCATATAAGTGAATGAATGTTATTCTTTTTGACGTGACAACGTCTTAAATTAGGTTGCGGCTGGGAGTCACTTATGAAAAAGTGTAACGCTCGGTAACGTTACGATGACGTCACCGAACGAGAGAGAGGCCCGCAGTGTTAAGGAGGTGGCGCTTCGATAGTGCGAAGCCTCTATGGTATCATGTGAGACGTCAAACGCAGACATGGACAGCTGTCACGATTGGGAGTTGACGTGACAACGTCTTAAATCAATAAATATTCTACCGAGAAAAAGACGTTGTCACGTAAAATCTTCGCCCGTAAAACCGACTTTACAGGCAACCATTTTTTTGGGAAATAAAGTTCTTTAAACCGATATTGATTATAATGTAGATTTGATCAATTGTCACTTTTATCTCTTATAGTTACAGGAATTCTCAGACTCTGAACATCTATAGTAGACACCCGTATTGCAGCGATGTAGCCTTACTGTCGTCTATAGTTGACACCCGTAGGTAAAGGATTAAGAGGGTGTCAGTGATTTACAAATAACCCTCTGTACATCGCTTACCTCATACGGTCTGACGCGGTTGTGTATCTCCTGTATGCCGACCTCGCGTGTCCGCACGTCGCGGCAGTCCGTGCCCAAGTCGGCCATACGGGCCAGGGCTAGCTCCCGCAAGTTGCCGTGTTCAACGCCAGAGGACACCAGCGGCATTGGGATGTCGCGTTGGACCCTGCGACGTTGGAAGATGAGTCGTATGGGAAAAGTGGGGAAAGACAAATGACAGAGAAATAAGAAATTTAGGTTTTGTCAATTATAAAAAAATTTACATAGGTACTCAGGATTATGGGCACTCAACATACAAAGTGTCAAAAACTGTACTCCTATTTTTCATACCAAGTGTTTGAAAAAACGAAATGAATGTAATTTTTTTAGGAACAATTGACGGCCGGATAGCCCAGCAGTTAAGAGAACCTGACTGTGAAGCTTAAGGTCCCGGGTTCGATCCCCGGTCGGGGCAGATGTTTGTATGATGAATACAAATGTTTGCTTTCGAGTCTTGGATGTTTATCTATATATAAGTAAGTTTATCCGTTGTCTAGTACCCATAACACAGGCATTAAATTGCGTACTTTGGGACTAGGTGGTTGGTGTAAATATTGTCCAATTATTCAAACTACTTATCAGTATGATTACACTCTTGATTATGTGTAGGAAAACCATTTAATATAAAAACAAAAAGAGGAAATATACAAATTTTCATAGTATTTTTTATATTAGGTAATGAGCATGTCTTTAAATTTTTGTGTATGGAGTATCGTAATAATAGGAAAATAAAAATTGTGACACTGTTTCTCATCCTCAGGATAGATAAACTCATAATCACAAATAGAAATAGAAAAAAAATGGAAAAAAATTCAAAAATGCAGTGGCGCAATCCACTGACTACAACCCCATTGCTCACCTGTACACTCTAGTCCAGGGGGGCACTAGGGCAAGCACCTTGGCAATCAGATCAACCAATGTGGACGGTGGATAGCTCCTGTACCGTCCCGTCTTCCACAGCTCGTACAACCCAGTCCCTCGGATCACCAGAGTGGGGTAGATCTTCAACCCGTCAGCACGGAACGCTGGGTTCTCAAAGAACTCTATGAACTGTTCAACGTCACGCTCAAAGTCTACGTTGGGGAGATCAGGCATCATGTGGGCTACGATCTGTAAAAGAGTAGTTTCATGATAACAACTACATAAACCTATAGCTGACCCGGTGCACTTCATACAGACACATACTTAAAGGAATATTATAAACAAATAGATTTGCGAAATCGGTTCAGCTCAATTCGAGATTTGAGCTTAGCAACACATTCAGCGATTCATTTTTATATTATGAATAGCATAAGGGTCTCACCAAACCAGTCGACGCCTTTTCGGCAAAACGCGGGTAGAAATAGCTTTATGTCAACGCAATAAGGGCGAACAAGACGTAAATTGCCGAGCCAATTGACGTCTTGTTCGCCCTTATTGCGTTGACATAAAGCTTTTTCTACCCGCGTTTTGCCAAAACAGCGTCGACTAATTTTGGGAGACCCTTAAAGATAAAGGAAAAATTATCTTTTGCATTTTTATCTGACATTTTTTTGTGATTTACTTCATGGTGTAAGATGAAGCACTAGACACAAACTGCAAAAGGTTTAGGTTGGGTTCCTTGGACAGGCTATCAACAGACGAAAATCGCGTCGCAAACAGTCGCGGCAATAACAAATCACTTTTAAAATCACTGTGATTTTATTTTCGCAACTGCATGCACTGTTGCATTATGTGCAGTGATCGGATCTAGGATGCAATTTCCCGGGGTTTAGTTCCATAATATTAAGATGGATGGATATGACTTACAACCCTGCGACTTTTTTGATATTTTATTATCATTACAAAAAGTAAACAATTACCCATGACCAACCTCTTTTATTAAATGAAATGACCACTTGAAATAAACAGTAGATTATGTCTTGACTGATATTGTCATTCAAATTGAGCCTCGCATATAAAATTCTCAACATTATGGACAAATAATAATTATTTCATTACAAATATCCATTATTTAGACAATTCTAGTGTTCTTTAAGTGTGCAAATATTAAATGACGTTTTTTCTAATTTTAGCCCACTATCCAAAGTCCCAGGAAATCCCGAGGCGCATCCACAATAAGCATAACATTTAAGGTTGTTCACCCCAAATTGCATCCTAGATCCGATCACTGATTATGTGACATAATATGTTTAATTTCCGTGACAAAATTACTGCATTTTTACCTTATATCCAGCATCCTTTGCCAAGTTGAAGTTCTCACAGACGGCCTTCACGGTGTGGCCTCTGTTAGTATCTCTAGCTATGTCTTCGTACACCGACTGTACACCAATTTCTAACCTAAAACACATTAGTCTAATGATAAACCTATACATCATTTTAAATTGGAGTAATAGTGACATGATACCAGCCCATCGCATACAGTGTTAATAACCTATCTACTTATGGCATGTCCCAATATTCAATCTGTCAATGATTCACCTTTCAAGAGGGAAGGGATGGATTTAGGTAATAATAATAATTATGTGAAAGTGATAGATTAGGGGCCAAAACATTGATAAATTGGGCTTATTCTTCTTTGGTTAAATCAATCTTCAAGCTCCAAATCCAAATGCACAGACAGAGAAAGCCTTAAGTGTGGTGGAGTGGTGTGATAGTATGAACAAAACCCTTTTAAGAAAGATATGTAAGAGTTTTACTTTAGAGGAAGATATCAGGGGATATAATTTGAAATTTGTTTCTTACCTAGTGCAACCATAGTTCAGCATATCGCTCATGTGCCTCTGCAGACAGTAGTCTGGCCTGGTCTCGATGGTGATACCAATACACTTGGTTTTAGCCTTCTCCGAGAACTTAACAGCTTCGGCGACACAGCTCGATGTGTGTCCAGACAATGCATCATGCAAATTTCTGGAATGAAATAAGATTAAGTAAATTAGTTTGATCGTTTTCGATCATCACTAACTCTAGCCCAGGGGTTCCCAATCTTTTTCAGCCCGCGGCGCACCCACAAGTTTAGGATTCTATCACGGCGCCCTACTCTGTGTAACTAAGGATTTGAAAAATATACTGTACAAATAGGCTCAGATAATGGTAGTATGTAGGTTGAGAGGCATAAAAATGAAAATATGTAGGTATGTGTGAAAATGGTTTCGGATAGTGATAAATAATCGACTCACCGTGGCGCCCCTCAATACCTTCTGCGGCGCCCCAGGGCGCCGCGGCGCACAGTTTGGGAACCCCTGCTCTAGCCCATACCATTAGTCTCGTTTATTAAATTAGCCTTCAATAAACTCAATAACGAAAGCGACATATTACGAGCGATTAAAATAATTCTCAAAAACTACTTACCTGATAAAATAGTCTCTATAATCCTCCGGGAGACTCATAAACGTGCCACCCATGACGATAAACTCGACCTTGTCCACACTGTGCCCGAGCTGTTTCAACTGCTCCACTCGGTGACGGGTCTGGAGGTACGGGTTGTAACGGGCTCGTATAGCCCTCATCGAGGTGGGCTCGTAACCGGTGTAGCTCTGGGTAGAGTACTCAAAGTCCGAGTCCGGACCACCAGGGCAGTACACACAGATATTCCCAGTGAAGTTGATATGTGGACAGCGATGAGGTTTACACATAACTGCCACTACAGCTATACCGGATGCCGTGCGAATGGGCTTAGCCTTCAGTTTAGGCAGAAGGATACTCTTAGAGTCCGCAGGTACCGCAGCTATGATGTCAACCAGGCGAGGAGACGTCCCGAGACCATATTTCGACGAAATGCGAGTCTTCATCTTGTTGAGGTTAACGTCTTTGCCTTGACGGTGGGCGACGAGCAACTCTTGTATGATCTCCGATATGACGATCACCATTTTTTCCTCTTTCGAGAGGTTTGGCAGGAGTTTCTTTTTAGCCATTTTGAACAGATTCAATATTGGACGAAGGGGAAAATACGCGTGTCGTCAAGTATCGTATGTGCGTAATGCGTATCGTATTCGAAATGTCAATGTCAGCTTGACATTGACACGAACGTGACGGACGAAACTAATGTTGTCGGTTTAAAAAATGAACTGTGTTGCTAGTTATCACAATTCCACAAAAGATATCGATTCAAAACATTATTTTATCGATGACATATGACTTTTTATGAAGAAAACTATTACCACGTAATTACTGTACTAAATAATTTTATTTCTAAAATACAAATAAAAGTTAGCACTAACTTGACTACGTTCACTGGAGCCCACTCAGTGCTCTGCCTACGCCTGTAGTTAGACGAAAAGTCGCACAAAGCGGAGTTCGTGAGCTTCTGCGACGAATCGCCAAACCGTTGGAATCCATAAGGTACGTGACCCGCGAAACCTTAAAAAAAAGAATGAACCTTTAATAGACTTTTTATTTAACAAAAGTTTTTTTTAACCAGGTTAATCACACTATTTAAATAAGGCCCATTTAGTTCCACTATTCAGATTTCTAGTGTGAAACCAAAATAAATAGAAACAAGGTGGAAACTTACGAATTGATTCAGTCGGATTATATCCCCATATTTGGGATCTAACGAAGGAAGAATGAATTTTACCGTAAGACATTTTATTACCAAAACATGAAAAACCGAGACGATGTAAACAAATAAAATTGACACTGAAAATTAAAAAAAATAAACGTTTATGTCGAAGCTGCCAGTATTAATCTACGTTAACATTAAATAATTAAAAAATCAAAGCAGGTTGAATATTTAAAGATCAAAAGGTTTAGGCTTCCTCGAAACTGCCACTATAATGATTTTATGGGTTTCTCATCAATCGTCACTCAGTGTGGAATTCTCACCCTTCTTTATATATTTGTCCGGTCCATCTTCCATGAAGAACGGGCTCGTGGAGTGCGATGCCGGTGACAATTTGGCCTCATCCATTGGTAAATTCCTCAATATTCCTGCACATTCTGGCCTCACGGACACCAACGGTAGTTTAAATTCTGCTGTCGCTGACTAATGGACAGAAAAAATCCATGAAATGTTGATACAGTCAGAAGTCCAAACAAAAAAGTCAAAAATAATGGGTTTGAGATAGTAATCATTTGCTAAATCGTAGACAATACAACGGGATATCATTCTCTTCACTATAATACACCCATTCCAGGAAATCATCCAGGATGTCCACTGCGTAGCGTAGACCCTTACATCAATCAAGGATTTGTTGAAGTCATCCCATGACCTTTCATCACATGGTTGCTCCAGAAAAACCTTACTGTCGTCGTTTATTCCCGGGACTTTTTCCTCCTTCACCCACTGCATTCTCTTCTTACACTCCACCTCCTCCAGTCCACTCTTTCGCGCTGTCCTCAATCACATCTTGATCTTCATCCCTTTCATACTCCTCGGCTTCACCCAGATAAGCATCTGTTGACTTACAAATCTGTCTACGAGGTCCCAGGGCTGTCCTTTGCCAGCCTGCAGGTCCACCACCCTTTCCAGTTGCTTGGCGGCCGCTTGCTGGTTCTTTTGGACCTTTTGAAATTCTGACAGCGCTTCTGTCGCCATTACTGTGTAGCGCTGGCCGAAGTGAGCGTTTAGTCGGGGAAGAAATCCTGGTGATAGGAAACATGATCTCATGATGTTGACTCTTACTGGTAGCTTTATTACACGTAGATAGCACGCAATATTTTATCCCTGGCGTAAGTAGCTAACAGCTCCTCTGTAACCAGGCATGTGTGAAAGACCAGACAAAAAAACGATAAATCCGCGATTTACGCTATACCTTATCGGTTTAGGTAGTTAAAACAATGTAAACAATCTTGACGTGTCTTTTTATTTAAACGTACACTTTATAAATCGAAATCTTTACATTTTACAATTTAGGTATGAAAAAATCATTTAGTTTCATAATTGAATTATATAGTGTAACGATTTTTATTTTTAGATTGTGTATTTCAACAAAAAGACATGACGTCAAGATTGTTTATATTGTTTTTATAGGTATAGTGTCACAGAATAGGTAGATATTAATACCTACAACGTCCAGAAATTCTACTCCCGGACATAAGTCATGTTTAAGCATAAAAAAATGCTGTCTCTTTCTATCGTTACCACCTTGCACTTGAAATTGAAACTTACTGTGTGCCCCGAGCGTTCATATTCCATTGGACGCCGCCAGTTCAAAACCGTATAAATAAAATAATTAAGAAACTTCGGTGGGGGTGTAGCGCGGGCATAAGCAGGGCAATAAGACGAATTCATCTCTTGATTATTCGGAGACCCTAAATACTAACATTGTAAGCAACTATAATCTAGTCTGTGACTAACAACTTTTACAAATGTATGCGCAACATGTTTCAAATCCGCTCTTACTATGCACGAAATAGAATCGTTATTTTGCTCTCGACTTATAAGGATTTCAAAACAAAGAAAACCGCAAAGCATTGGGAAGAATCAGGGTAACGGGCCGTTCACAGTGGGCGCTCTAAAACGAGTTGTGCTCTCAACTGTAGAGGATAGTTAGGCTCCTTAAGTATAATGAAATATTCCACCCCAGAGGGTTACTTTTCCCTGCAACTAAGGCCTCGTTTGGAGACGCGTGAAATTAGATTCAAACTTGTGGCATTATGAGAGCGTTTACGGAGCAGCGTTTAAAGGGTTACGCACCTCCAGACGCCACGTTGCACGTGACTCACGAGTCGCCGGGTCTCCTTAAACAAGGCCTAAAATGCCCGCTCTTAAAGGTCGGTCGCGAGCACAGCGAAATTCGAGCGTTAACCCGCTGCTATCTATCTCTGTCGCACGCGTGCAGTAATATTGCTCTCACGCTCGCACAGTGCGACGCTGTGCCTTGCGACCGTACCTCAGACGACTCTACAGTTCAATTGGTAAAGGGGTGGGTAAGCATAATTAATTAGATAAACTGCATCTAATGGATAGGAAGAGACTTCGATCATGTTCTCTTATATCGCTGTTCAAACGTCGCCTTGTCGATTCTTTAGGTAATTTACCCAAGACAGTTTTTCTCAGTAGCATAATTTCCATACGCCTTTTCCTCAATTAAAATCGAAGAAGAAACAGGTCTAGGTAAGTAATTTACATTTTTTATTATAATTAATTAATTATCATTAGCCTTTTAGGAGGCAGCGCCGCCCGATGACGAACAAGTTGTAAAAAATCATGTAACTAGGTATTGTTTGATTGGATGTGAAGCTTTTGTGTTAATCAAATATCAGATTACCAATTTTAACCAATACAGTAATTCCCGGGCCGAAAGCCTGCAGGGTGCCAATTGGGTAGACGACTAAAAAAACTATTTAGTCCGTCAGATAGATTACCCAAAAATATTGTACACTCATTTTTTCTTTTATTTAACAAGCCAAAAATGACGAGGATACCGTGCTCTGAAGTTTCGAGTGACGTCACGTTTGAGTACAATTTTTACCAAGGCGTGATGTCACAAGCTCTCACTCAGGAAGTTTGATGATCTGTACCTTTGTCGATGTTTAATTATTAGATAAACCAAAAAATAGGTGTCTTATTTTTCCATAATCTAACTTACGGACTAATTAGAATGATATATTTTTAACCCTGTCATCATCCTTATTACGGGGGTGGTGGGAAACGGTCGACTGCCTCTCGGAGAGTTAGGTACTTATATCAACGCGCCTACGTAGCAAAAACGTTGTTTTTCTGGTTATGTTACGTAAATTATATACGTATACCAACAGCCTTGTGAACCCGACCTAAGCAATCGTCTTTTATTTCAACCGGTAAGGAACTGAGTCATTGATGAATCAGGACATCGCGTCTTTCGACTATTTCTCGCTAATGTTTCACTTTTGTTCTAATGCCCTAGTAACATTGGCATTAGCAGCCACTAGCAACGTAGTGCGAATCGTTTGTTTAGGTTTTAAAAACCAATATCACCTTGACCAGTTCCAGATTGAGTTTTATTGTTTTCCAGGACAAGTTACTATTCGGGAAAGAGATAGGCACAGGTAGGTATCAGTTGTCAATTTGATTCGGGTTCATTTCAATGCTTAAAATTATTAGGATAAGATAAGAAGTCGCGTTCCCTTTTCTTTTCTTTCTTTTATTGGTACACTTTTCAGATATAGCACTAATATATTACCGTTCTCTGGAGCCATTTGTACGTTCACTTATATGTTCTTCTCAATTAAAAAACATGATTTTTCTTGCTCAGAAAATAATTAAGAGCACAAGAAAAAGTCCCAAAAAAATGTTATCCTTCCGTTACGTTTTTCAACATAATATCGCAACTGGTCATGGAATGAAAAATCGGGGACAATTTTTTTCAATTTTTTATCTAAAACGCATGTTTGATGTTGCCTATGTATGTTGGCGATGAACTCATTTTAGTAAGAAGTTCGGCTTGTAAAGTGTAAATAAGTGAAAATAAGTGAAAAATCAAACAGAAATAGATATCACAAATTTTAAGTTGAGGGTAGACCAGACTCAACTGACAGTTGACAGTTCAAACCGACAACTGTGCATCTGTCAGCTGTCAAGGAAATAAACTTGGAATACCTACCTAGTGTTGCAAGCAACAAAATAAAGAACTTCTATTTGGCAGAAAAGTATTACCAAACTATACAAATAAAATAAAATGGAAGAACAATTGCTAACATTATGGTCCAAAATAAAGAAAGAGATGGATGAGCAATATAAGAAACAAATGCAAGAGATGGATGAGCAAAATAAGAAACAAATGAAAGTTATATCCGACACCATCAACGAAAAGCTAGAACAACATTTGACCCCCCTCCTGTTGGAAAAAGAGGCATTGAAGAAGGAAGTCGAGGAACTACGAAGTAAAGTAAAGGTTTTAGATCTTGAATCAAGGAAAAACAACATCATCTTGCATGGATTAGAAGAGAATGAAACCAACTTCGAGGAATTAACGCTTATGGTACTCGGTATACTCAACAAAACCAACGAAGCTTTGGGAGATACCCATGAATGGGATAAGTGGGAAATAAGCAAAATGTACAGAATTGGGAAGGAAGTAAAAAACAAAGTAAGACCCATTAAGATAACTTTTACACTAACATGGCGAAGAAATGAAATTTTGAGAAACAGGAAAAACTTCCCAGAAGGTACATACATCACGGAAGACCTCCCGAAAGAAGATGTCGAGGCAAGGAAGGCACTGATACCAGCGCTTAAGGAAGCTAGAGAATCCGGCAAATATGCAATTATAAAAAATGGAAAACTCATAATTAAAGAGAAAGCCCAAACAGAAAAAAGGAAAAGAGTCCCGTCATCACCACCTTCTACTCCCCCAAGCAGCTTCAGTAAGGTGCACAAAATATATAAAGGTGATTCCACAAAAGATCCAAAGGAAAGTAGAACAAGTTCACTGACAAACAACATATCAAAAAACTAAATAAAGCCAGTAACCGAAAAACAGAAACTAATTTCAAAACTAATAATAAAAAACCAATAACTATTAATAAACCAACCCCTCCCCCAAGCCGACTGGTCCTCGTGGGGGAAAATGACCACGACCCTCTAAAGATTAAGAAAAATAACAGGAAAAAGAAATATAAAAATATATATATAGCAACTATAAACTGCCGATCATTAGGAACTATGGAAAAATTACAGGAACTAGAATTAGCATTGGATGAAATAAAATGGGACATAATTGGTATTAGTGAAGTGAGAAGAATTGGGGAAAGAATTGAAGACCATGGAAAATACATATTACACCATATAGGGGAGACGCCCGGACTATACGGCGCTGGATTCTTGGTTAAAAAACATCTTGCCAAGAACATTCAAGAACTAAGAGGGATTTCAGAACGAATCGCACTTCTGAACATTCAGTTACCTATGGGTGGAGAGGAAGAACAAGTATGGTCTATAATCCAAGCGTATGCTCCTACCGAATCAAATAGAAAAGAAGACATAACCAAAATAGAACAATTTTATGAAGACTTACAATCCACCACTGCAAATGCATCCAGAAACATAATTGTTATGGGTGACTTCAATGGAAGAGTTGGTAAACGGAAGAGTGGAGAGGAGAACACCGTGGGGAGGCATGGATTTGGAGATAGAAGTGGGAACGGCTCGCGAGTGGTGTCGTTTGCTGTCGAAAATAAATTGGCTATCCTGAACGGATTTTACAAGAAAAGGCCATCGAAGAAATGGACATGGATCTCTCCTAATGGTCGGTATAAAAACGAAATCGACTATATTATGTCTAATAATATAAAAGTTTTCGAAGATTTGTCTATTTTAAGCAATTTTAATTTTAACACTGACCATAGAATGGTTAGAGCAAAACTATCAGGATCACGAGTTAAAAGAGCAAGACAGTTTCACAACGGTATGAAAGCCATCAATTGCACCGGTAGCAGTGATTTACTTCTGAACAACCTCGAAGTATCCTTAAACCGTGGAGAAAGAGAAGGCATATCGACTCAAGAAAGATACAACAGATTGCTTGAACAACTAAAAACGGAAACGAAAAAAGTTAACATGTCTAGTAAGTCAGAGATATCGTGTAAAACTAAGGAATTATTACAAGAACGGAAAGAACTTATACAACAAGGAAAAAACAATAATAATAATGGCCAAAAGATAGCAGAATTAAGTAAAAAGATTAGCGAACAACTTAAAAAAGAACGGAAAACAAGAAGGTTAACAACATTAAGGAAACATATAGAAAAAACAGGAGGAATAAAGAAGGCTTTAAAAGAAATGAACTACAAAAAAGACTGGATTCCAAATATGAAAAATAAAGACAGTAGAAAGACCAGCAAAAGACCGGATATACTAAGAATTGCTACGGAATTTTACCAAAATTTATACCAAAGTCGTAAAGGAGAACAAGTAATAATGGAAAATAATTCAATAATTGATGAGGATATTGAACCAATACTATTGGAGGAAACAATAAAGTCTATAGAAACACAAAAACTAGACAAAGCACCGGGATCAGATTTAGTCACAAACGAATTGCTAAAAACTACATTACCAGTAATAGCACCAAGACTTACAGATTTGTTCAATGAAATCCTTGAAACGGAAGTCATCCCGGAGGATTGGACTAAATCGACAATCATACTGCTGCATAAGAAGGGAGACAAAGGTGATATAGGAAACTACAGACCGATTAGTTTAATGTCCAACATATATAAAATATTCTCAAAAATCTTACTTGACAGAATTACCACCACACTAGATGAAAACCAACCTAAGGAACAAGCTGGTTTCCGAAGAAAATTCTCAACAATAGATCACATACACACCTTAAGACAAATTCTACAGAAATATAGAGAATATAATAAAACGTACTACATCGGGTTTGTTGACTTTAACAAAGCATTCGATACATTAGAACATGAGTATATATGGGACGCTCTAAAAAGTCAAGGTGTGCAAGCAAAATACATACGAATAATTAAAAACGTATATACAGCAAGCACTGCACAAGTTAAACTTGAAGCTATGGGCAACGAATTTCCTATTAAGAGAGGTGTACGCCAAGGAGATCCTATATCACCTAAGTTATTTTCAGCAGTGCTGGAGATGATTTTCAGGAATCTAAACTGGAGTAAAAATGGCCTTAATATTAATGGCGAAAATCTCAACCATCTACGCTTTGCGGATGATTTGATTTTGTTCTCAGAAGACGCAGAAACTCTGGGAATAATGCTGCAACAACTATCTGATGAAAGCGTTAAGGCCGGCCTGACAATGAACCTAACTAAAACCAAAATTATGACAAATTCTCAAGTAACAGTAACCAACGATCAAATAACAGTAAATAATGAACCAATAGAATATGTAAATGAATATATATATTTAGGCCAACTTATATCTACAGATGACTGCATGACTAAAGAAATAGAAAGAAGAATAACTAATACTTGGAAACGGTTTTGGTCTCTTAAGGAAGTAATGAAGAATGAAAAAATGCCAATGAAAGTAAAAAAGAAATTATACGAAACATGCATTTTGCCATGCTTACTATACGGGTGCCAAACATGGGCGTTAACAGAATTACAAGAAAGAAAGATAATAGTCTGTCAAAATTCAATAAAAAGGAGCATTTTAGGTATCAAAAGAAGAGATAGAGTGAAATTACAAGATATTAACATGAAAACAAAATTTAAAAACGCACGCACTGCCTACAGACAGCTTAAATGGCGTTGGACGGGACACATGTTAAGAGAAAGTAAAGAGAAATGGACTAGGTTAGTTACAGAATGGTACCCAAGAGATAGCAAAAGAAATAGAGGCAGACAAAACAAAAGATGGGAAGATGATATAAGGAAAACAGCTGGTCCAGTGTGGACCCGTTTAGCAAAAGACAGAAATATGTGGAAATCTTTAGAGGAGGCCTTTGTCGATAGACAAGCTGTTACGGACATACATCCAGTTGCCGACCATTCAAATGGAAGTTAGAATAAATTAAACAAATATATTTTAGTTATAAGGCACATATTAATTGTTAAAAAGATACAGCAATAAAGGCTATTTTATTTTTTATTTATTTTTATGTATGTTCAGCAGTGGTCTTATGGCTGAGTTGATAATGTTAATGATGATGACCATATTGGATAGTATGCTTAGAGAGAATGATTTCAGAAGCTGAACCAACTCACCCTCGTACCCTGGTATCATGGGATGCTTGTACACAGGATCGCCATTGCGAAACCTCGCGTTGACGACATCGATGTCCGTTTGGGCAGGACGGAATATCTGGACAATGCAAAAGGGTGAGTGAAAAGGGTGTGTAAAATTAACGCACTGAAGGCGCAGTGGCCTCACGGTATCGGTTGTAATTTTCGAAATTACGAAAGACGGCGCAGAAAGTGACGCTCGCGAAAAAAGCCGCTTCGCTTCAGCTGTCAGTGTGTTTGGATCTTTAATTTCGCTATGGGAAACTTTTGAAAAGATCATATCAATCTTTAGACCTATCTGATCTAGGGTTGTTTCATTAGTTACCTAAGAGGTTCATACAGATCTAAGCTGTAGTAGCAATCATTAGAATAATCACGATCTAATTAGTGACCTGCCGCACTTATAATACCTAATAATTTCCTTCGTCAGGCAACGCATTTTGCTGACGTTAACCATGACGTTAACCGTAATTAGGTTCTATGGTAAACCAGGAATCAAAGAGTTCAATAGTGAACAAATTAAATAATATTAAACAAAAAAAAAACAACTTCAAATTAGCAATATCTTGAAAGTATTCTGTTTACTGAATGTAAATTCGTGACTATCAATAAATTACCGAAAACGCTGTATACCTACATGTAACTATAATATTTGATGATTTCTCCAAGATCCCATTATCAGATCCTGACTTAGTGCTAACGGGACCAATTCGGAGTTATACCCTTAAGATTAAAAAAAATCGGTTCACCGAGGAGATATCGAGTAACATACATAGAAAAAAAAAATAGGTCGTATTGATAACCTTTTTTTGAAGTTGGTTAAAAAGTTGGCCTTCCTTCGTGGTATACCATAAGAGCCCGTTCCTACCACGTCGGGCGTCTGCCCGACTTTTAATCGGGTGTCGTAGTCGCAGTACATTTTATACGGAGCTGTTCACACACCCTCGACAATCGGATCCGACATAAAATGTCGGGCGTTCAACGAGCCCGCGCGCCGATAAAAAATCGTGCCTGGCACGCTGTTCTCATAAAATCGGATGTCGGGCCGACCCCGCTCGCGCCTCACCCCCTGTACCACGCGTCGCGTTCGCGCATTCACATTGTCGTGGCCGGCAGCCGACTGGTGTGAATAGAGGCCCCGACACCGATTAAAAATCGGGCCGACAGCGGCCCAGTGTGAACAGAGGCGCCGAGACCCGATTAAAAATCGTCCGATGTGGTGGGAACGGGCTGTAAAGCAGTTCTTCTCACCTGGAAGTCATCCGAGGTCCTGTCAGACAGCACGAGCCGCTCTGAATGCTGAACACTCGGATCCAGAAGGATCTTGTGTGTGGTTGAGCCATAAGTGTCACCTATCCGGTACTTGTACTCGGGACAGTGGCCCGTGTAGCTGTGGACAGAGTTGCAGTGAAGCGGCGACTCTAATGCCATCTGTCGCTGATGTGAGAAAGTTAGAGGCGGACTAAGGACTACGTAGGTACATCAAGCTAAGCTGGTATTCGCAAATGGGGCAGGCCGAGGAAACGACGGATGGATGGATGGATGGATGTTTGTTACTCCTTCACGCAAAAACTACTGAATGGATTTTGATGAAACTTTACAGTAATGTAGCTTATACATCAGAATAGCACATAGGCTACAATTTATAAATATTTTTTTTGAATTTTCCAAAATATGACTATAAGTGTCGAGAAAGTAGGAAAAAATCTACTTTCTGCTGGCTATTCTGGCGGGCGCTTCCTACTAATAATTCCAAAATCTCTTCTGTGTTAGCCCGAATTTAACGCGTGCGAAGCCGCGAGCAAAAGCTAGTTTAACATAAATTTAAACTTATTCGTTCTATTCAATCTGTCTCTTTTAACTTACTCCATTACTCTGTAGGGACACCTAGCGTCACCTACCGTCGAGTAGTAAGACTTCCGCTGTCGAAATTGTATTTACATCTAAACGAAGTTTCGACGTTCAGTTGCATAAATACTACTTCCAACTCTCTGTGGACTTTGGTCCCCAGGCGTAAATTCAAGTCTTCCCCACAAGTTTTTGAGGGAGAAAGAGATGGATGAATGATTGAATTAAAAATCAATTAGCTTAGAAAGCGGATTTGGCTTTTATTCTATGACGAGTGATGAATGTGAGTGAGGCGATAAAAGCATGTCAGATCAGATCAGAATAGATGCGAACAGCGCTCTGCTGTCTCTGCCTACCCCGTAAGGCGTGACGGTTATGTTTATGTTTTAGCTCATCGTTTCTTAACCTCGGGTCGCGACCCAGGGTCGCAGGCCATATCGAGATGGGTCGCGTGACCCGCGGGACTTTTTGAAAAACAAACCGCAATCACTGGATTTCATTTGTTTTTAATGGTTGATTGGGTCGCGGGCTTCTAATATTTTTGAATTTTGGGTCGCCAGGCAAAAAGGTTAAGAACCGCTGTTTTAGCTTAAAGCTACAAACAAAAACCTCAACACACACTTTCACGTTTCGTAGCCACTTCTACCATATATTTTTAGGTTTCAAGTTAAGAGTAGTGACAGGTTGCTAGCCTGTCGCCTAAAACATACTTCTATTCTTTAGTCGCCTCTTACGACATCCAAAAAAAATGGAGAGTTGTTATTTTAGTGGGTCACGAGAGGGCAGTGTAAAGATGAAGGATCCAAGGCAAAACAAAACTTTGTAAACACTGGTATAGTTTGTTTTATACTTAGTAAAGGAGTTCTATGAAAGAGCGTAAGAACAAGGCCTATGTTCCCAAATGGGGTAGGCAGAGCACACAAAACGTGACAACAAAACCATGATTACGACTGCCACGCTTCGCAGGCACTTCTACCACAGTTTTAGGTTCACAAACAGATGGAAGAGGTAGGTAGCTACCTAGGTAAACCACCTTGGTCGCCTCTTACTCCTCAGAAGAAATGGAGAGGTGTAACTCTATACTCTTAAGAACTTACCCAGGTATGTAATGAGGTTGGGCGATGCTAACCAAATCAAGCGCCATATTGAATTTGAAATATCTTCCGAAAGAAGATGGAACTTGTAATTTAGCTCATGAAGGTGGACCGATACTTTTAAATTTTGGGATTCCTCATCTGTTGTTGTTTAACTGAAATTATGGAATGACTTTGACAGGAGATTCATAACAGTTTGGATTTTCTTTTAAGTGTTATGTAAGTGTAAATGTCATACTGGAAGGAGGTTTTTTGCACTTGAGATTATTTATTTCAGAGCGTGTAATGAATTTGGTCAAGAAATGCGTCAATGTCGTTTGGGTATTACAGCGAAAAATTGTATGGAAACTGAGACAGCGCCTCCAAGCGGCACGTTTGCACAACTGCCGCGGTACAAACTGATATTATTAAATAAATAAATCAGTCCAGTTCCAAACTAGGCAGTGACTGTCTTCTATTCCTATTGAACATTCAAAACTTGAGAACAAACGTTAGTTTTCATGACACAAATATCTGCTTCGACAGGGAATCGAACCAGGATCTCCAACTTCAGTCTGGTTAGGGTCTTTAACCACTGAGCTATCCAACCGTCTAACCAACTAAATTGTTAAACAAACACCCAGTAGTTACCTACATAGGTTACGTATAAAAGGCTCTAGTCTAGGGCATGCAATGTAAAACCTAGTTTTTACTCCACCTAAGTTACATTACACAAAGCTTTTTAGTACGGAACGACTGTTTACAAAAGGTTTTAAACAAAGCTCTGTTGACGCCGATTTTATAGCTCAACGCTGCCATTTTCATAAACAAACCCGTACCAATAAAACTCCTTTGTTTTCAAACACAAACTATCACTTCGTACATAAACATAGATGCTTGAAAATGAACGAGCGAAACCGTTTTCGTTCGTTCGTTCGGAGTGAACCATTCGTTCCGATTCGACCAACGACCAACCACGGCGGCGCGGCGGCCATATTCCATTCCATATTATCTCAAACAGTGGGACGGACCGCGCGTGCGGCGGCGTTGCGTCAAGTGACAGCCAGACGATGCAATACTAAATGCAATAAACTTTCACGAACAGTGCATATTCTCACAAAAAACAAGTTTTCAGTGACAATTCAAACGTTCAAGCACCAATTCTATTTATCTACGGCCGTGATTCGTCAAGTTGTGTGGCTGTATCGCATGCATTCCACGGAGACTGTTGAACTTTATTTTTTTTTCGTCCAGTGTTCCTTTTTCAAATATTCAATGTTTTTATTTATCGATGCGTTTGGAATGTGCTGTCCGTAGTTTTTGAACGTTTAGTTATTTTGTGATCATTTGGACTTTATTTGGCTCCGGTATTGAAATAGTGACGAGTTTTGCCGAAACATAAGTACGGTATGTTATTTGAAAGTCCCGTATTCTGCTATGCGTATTTTTTATGTGCTACTTTTTGGTTTTCTAAACTTTTTACGCACCTTGTAGGATGTGTGTTAAACTTTATTCCAAATTTGAAGTTTTTATGCCTCGTTCAGTCTCGACGGCTTACTTGCTTACTGGCAAACTTATGATAATTTTATGTTTATTGCTCTGCGAATTCACTTGCGTTTCGTGTTATTGTTATTGTTTTAATTGCACCCTTGTTTAATGTAACATTGAAAACTTTTTATTTGTACTTTTATCGTTATAAAACTAGTTATTTTTGCCTACGTTAAGTGGTTTTAGCCAATTAGGTGCTGTCCATAAATCAAGTAACACCATTTTTTTTAATAGTAGATCCTCACCCTCTTGCTATAATATTTTAGGTGCAGCTATACCTCTACTTAAGCTATCCAAGTTAGGTACTTCACCAAATTGTCATATTTACATAGTTGTTTCTTGAATCATCTTTTTGTCAATGTAATAGTAATTCGCTGTCTGTAGTTATCAAAATTAATAATTTATGTATTAAATATTTTAAATAGGCACTGATGCCTAAATACCTACGAAAGTATTTCATTGTATATTCCAAATGCTCCAAACACAATTAGGTTTCTTAATGTTTACGCATTGCCTTCTTTCGGAATCGCAGGTAAACGTACCTACAATTCACAAAGGTATTTCATGCGTATATTTTTTAATTTAATATAATTACCTAGCTACTTGCTCTAAAAATTAAAATGTGATATCAAACTTCATTACAACGGCCAAAATTACGTATTCTTTTAACTTCTGTACAATCTTTGTGTTATTCACAAACTTTATTTACGGCGTAATAACTAATCAGCTGTCATAACAATAGTACACGGCAATTACATATGTCGCAGTCTATTTTTTAATTCATATCCTAAAATGGCAATGCCAATGTAGCATTTTTTTTTTCAATTCAAAAATACTGATGTGCGGCACTAACGAAAAAAAGTGATGATTTTTGTACGTAAGTTATCCTACTGATTGACATTTATCCAGGATGTAAAAACGTCTAAACAAGAAACTGTGGTATACATCGCAACCAAGTTAAAAAATGACCTTAGAAAGGATAAGTTGTTAGTTATAACACCAGTGCCTTAACTGTGTACTTGCAACACCACGCATCGTCCGACATTCATCGAGTACCAACTCCGACAAAACCTGTTAGCGACCAATCGTTAGCATTTCTACCACAAAGGATTAGACAAGCGTTTGAAGAACAATCCAAATTCCGCATTGAACTACTTGAAATGTCATAGGGGTGACAGCTGCTTATGCGCATTGTTATTAAAGTTCTTTTAAGTTATAAACGCGGGAGTTACTGAGGATTGACATTCATTAATCTTTCCGCTCAAAAACAGCTAAACTTCACCGTAATTATTAGAAAAAAAAATATCAACGTACTCAAACTCAAAGAAAATCGTGGTAATAAGTAATAACAGACGTCCCTGCTGCAGTTAAAGCGTAATAACTTGATCCTCAACTTGTAGTGGAAATAGTAGATGCCGTCCAATCATACAGCTAAAAGCTATTAACACCCCTATACGACCGTTTTATAGCTTCTACAGGGCTCATCATAATAAACTACTGATTACTAACTAATTAAACGCAAGTTCACGCCCTGCGGCGCCCGTATACCTGAATGTGAACACTTGTCCCTTTTCATTTGATGGCATTGCGAATAAGAATACCAGTTCTGGTACGCGGTAAACTTGAATGATCGCTACAAAATCGTATCTAATACTGTCGCAAGTTTGTCGTTTGATACACGTTTGATCTACGTTTGTAACGTTAACAATTCTATAACATTCATATATGTTCTGTGAGTCAAGATCATTGAGCTAATGAACTGTTCGATGGTAGCGTGCAACTATGCCGTCATTTGGCATCGAGAAGGGACACATTCCTCAAGAGCAACCGCACTGGTGTATATGAACTCAAAAATCTTTTCTTTTGCTCCAGCTGACAGAAACAGAAACATCGACAGTGCTGTCTATCTTAATAAGATTTAATATCACCATTTACCAGGAATACCTCAGTCCCTTATGATCAGCCAAAACCATCTTTGGCGGTCCTCAGTCTGACAACTTTCGTAAAATACACCCAAAAAACTAATAGCAAATAATTGAACAACTATTGTCATTTGCCATCTATAAGGGTAGCCCGCTAAATCATGCGTGTGTTAAGAAAAAACTACTCTGAATAGGTTAAGGTACGCCTCAGAAACTTCGAAAGATCTCTCACAAAACGGTAGTGACAAACTTTATTGCGCCGGTGGCGAAAAAAGGAACTATGGGAGACGCACACTAATTCTAATGTCCCGTGTGCTGATAGCGCCACTGTCACTGCTGTATATAACTTTGTCTTACTATAGACACTAACAATGATTTAAGAGATCCATTCAGACGTTAAATTCAAAGGAATGCAGCTCGTTTGCCGCCTATGGAAACAAAACCATGCCCTTCTGGCGAGCGAATCAGTAGAAAGCCATCTTTGAACTTGAAACAAGGTTTAAGACTTTAAATAGTATTCGGAGCTGCTGAGGTGTATATGTTAAAGAAGTTCTATATATTTATAACTACCTATAAGAATTTCGCGTCGAACCTAACTGTCCCTCGTTTTTCATTTGGACTTTGCATAAGTTATTTGGGATTTTCCAGTATTACTCATAATAATGCACCAAACCGCAATACTGTGATCGTCGCAGCTTCAAAGAAATGGTGGGCGACAATATGACTGGCCGTCTACAAAGGCATAAAAGATGACGTATTTGCCACAAAAAGGTACTTTCTGAGCATTATACGCTTTGTACCAAAGAATTCTTAAATAATACAAAAAAATGTTTGGTACCTGTACTGAAGTTTGATTTAATAGAGGTATGCATTTCTAAAAATAGTCACTGGTCAGGGATGATATTTGCGTCATCAGTCGATTTGAATGAACGGATGTTGCCATACGACGGAACCCTAAAAGGCCGCGTTGTAAGCTGTCCCAATTGAGGACCAGTCGCTTTGTGGTACACTTTCTCCGATACGTGACGCGCCCAGACGCGATTTTCACTCGCGAGTGTACAGGTGTACGATATTCGAACTCGTTTGTATAATTTTTTTTCTGCTTGTGTTGCAAACTTTTTTGTCTGTTCGTTGTTTACTAGGCGAATTGTAACTGGCCAGTATTTTTGCGCGAATGAACGAATGTTTTGCGATGCTCCGTTTAGACGGCATTATCGGTGAATGGTTGGTTGTTTTATGAGGACTTGGACATTCGGTAAACATCAATGCTATAATTTTGCTAATTTTCCATCTGTATTGGGTAGATATATGAAAGATCAAAGTTAAAAGTAATCAGATTGCAATTTTATATCGTTCTTTTACGACCGTTATTACGATAACTGCAATGAAAACTTAATGTGGCTATCTAAAAATGCTGCCTTATCTAAATGCATAATCCTAATTAAAACTGATAACATGAAAGACAGTCCTGATTAGATAGCGAGTTTTATTATGTACGACCGAATGCACTTCGGGCGCCTTCGGGCTAGATCGGCTTCAAGATCGTTACAAGGAGACTGAATAATGCTGGCGGATCATTTCAAAACAAGTGCTTATTGAAAATTTGAATACGGAACGAGAAACAAATCGTATTTAGAACGGCTAACTGTGCGCTTTGATACACCTGCGCTGCGCTTGCGTCGGACATTTAAGACAAGAAACCAAGTAGGTTTCTAATAGGGTTGCCTTATAGGTAAAAACCAAATATTCTAATCAGCTGTTTTTCTAGACAAAATAAACAAAATGGCCACGTTATTGTTATGACCGCCATTTACAGCATCCATTTATACATATGTATGTATGTATATCACGCCTGTCTTCCTAAATGGGGTAGGCAGAGCACACTCCACATAGACATAACTATGACTGTTCCACGTATCACGGCCACTGCTAGTATGTATTAGTTTTTGAGTTGGCAGGTAGAATAGTGACAGGTTGCCTAAAATATACCTTAACCTATTTCCTTAGTATCCGACACCACAATCCATTGATGATGTAAATTATGAAAAAAAAAAGTTAGGTCAAAATTTCTTCGACTAATTACAGTTGGCAACCCTCAAGACCTAGCGTCAGCCTGTGGTAAGAAAGTTGAGCTGAACATTGACCTCTATAACGCGGTGTTTGGGTCGAGAAATCTATCCGTACAGCGAGAGCCATATACCTAATCCTAATACAAACGCAATACGAGAAGCAATGCTATGACGAAGGAAGTAAATACAAAATTAAAAAGCTCGGAGTTCTGTAACGTGTAGGTATTTAGTCTACATTAGGGTTACTAACACTAAACTCTTTATTTAATAGCGAAATGAAACTGATACATTCATACTTCTTTCAATGGGTCAAGAATAGGATCGAAACATGTCGAGCTAATCTCGATACAAAGACGAGAGTATCAGTTTTATTCCACTATCTAAGAGTCTCACGGTAGTTTTATGACAACTCGATTGCGTTGACACAATTTACAATTGAATTACCTATGACAATAGACTGTTGGTAGTAAATACTTGTATTTTTTACTTACATACTTATACTTTCACAGCCATACGCGCTTACGCACGCATACACTGACTATATTACAAGACGCTCTAGACATGAACCTGGAAGTATCATCTGAAAGCTACCTTTTTTGTACGAATTTATTTTTAATGAACTAACTATCCATTTGTATAAAAGTAGAGAACAGTGCCAGCAAACGATCTGGTTAATAAACGACACTTTTAATTTCTTATTTAATTAATAAACCGCAAGTGGCACATCCTATAGACAGCAACGATAACACTACGTATAGACATAGGACTTATTAAATCTATTCCCGATCTATAGGAAACTGACGTTTATAATTTGTAGCGCGCCGATTGGCTAGCAGAAATGTAACGTAAAAGAAAAACTTGTATACTCGAACCGGATAAATCCAGTTCTCGTTCGACTTGTGCTAGCAACGAAATGCTTACGCGTTAATTGCTAGTTCCCTTCGATTGCCATGCCTATTAAAACCGTGTATGTTACGCGAGAACGCGTGTTAGTCACACACTTCATATTTAGAGGGCTTTATTTTTTATTAGATAGGCGACAGATTTGCTCCAAACATGACGAACCTTGAGATAAGAATCTTGTATCGTGTGTATAAACAAAACATCAACCGTTTATTACTTTTATAAACTCCTTACCTACATTTCACACTACGCTACCTGATACCGTCCTAACTTAACTCGATTTACTTCAGTTGTAATTTGTAGGATGTCAAGATAGACTGAACTGTCGCGAAAAATTCAAACGTGGAACGCCAACCCGACTGCATTCTGGCCCCTTTGCTCAGCTGCTGAATAACTGAGTCCGAATTCCTGAAAAACAATTGCGTCAACTATCAATCATTCGCGTTTTAAAATTCCTTAGACGCCGTGAGTCAGAAACTAATTATTATGTTGATTTCGTTTAGACATGCTACGCGGCAAGCAGGCCGTTTTGTGTAAAGGAAAGTTCATTAACTTGTCGCGTATGGTTTCTTTTGAGCCTACTGTGATGGTAATGCGTACGTTGAAAAGGTACAGCTCTCTATTTTCTTTTTAAGTTGCATTTTGTTTTAAGCGGCCAGCATTTCTGCTTGGAGTTGCTTTGTCTGTGGAAGTTCTTTTATGATTGAATGAAAGAGCGTAATGTCTAATGTCAAATCGATTGCGGTTTTTGTAGATCACAAACTTAAAATAATGAAGTTTTTACTGTGTATAAAATTTAATCGAAATACTAACGTTTGTAGTTAGTAGACATGCAAAAATGCCAGTAACAGCTGTCCACACTGTATTTGTATTCGCGAAATATTCCGGTTAAAACTTGTGCGTTTAATGTCTACTAATTTAAATGCTAAATAGTTTGTTGTGATAATAAAAACAACCTTTATATCGTTCTCCGTCTATCTGTCTTATATATGCTTTGTTTTCTGTAAGATTGATCAAAAACTGAAATAATCAATAAACCTTTTTACTTGTAGTCCGTTTCTTTCTTATTAAACTCAATCCCTGAACAACCAAGGATTGTAGCTCATCTTATAAAAAGGGGCTTGAGGGGTTAGAAATTCAATTCCTTGGCAGTACACGTAATGACATACATACACTCAAAAACGCACTATTAAAGATGTGATCGTGTTATTATACATTTCCTTTTATGACGACATTGTGTGTCTTTTCAAGTAGTCATAATGAAGAGAGGACCACTAAATACTGGTTAAAATTAACATCCGCTTGCATTCATGCTGCGAATATGAATTTTAAATCTGTCATCTGCCGTTTCCGGTTCTTTTCACCCCATTTTTGGTATTCAGAGAGTACATAATACCTTTGTACACACTTTATACAGCAAACATGAAGGTAATTTACAAAAACATCATCGAAAAACACCGATCGCAGACCGCAGATATCGAACAATCTTAGAAGCCTTTAAAAGAATCTTGCTCCGTTAAAAGACATGACCATAATTACAAATGTTCGCACATGCTGGTAGGTACTGTGGGAGGGCCTAAACAGATGGTACTAGCATTTGCGGTACGTGGACCGTATTGAATCGCACGTGACTCTAAGACTCAACAAAGGCTATTAGTTAAAATAAAAGAATATTACTATTATAGGCCCTCCCACAGTACCAAACAATGATAATACACGTAATAATAGGTTGGTTTTTGCAAAGGAAGTGGCAACATTCTTCATGTAATGGCTAGCGAGTTTTTGTTAAAACAAAAAGCGTTGGACTCATTTCGTTTTTCTAGCAAAAAGTTATTGAAACAAGCATTCGGCTAATTCCCGAGTACTGGTTTTTAACTGTTTATTTAGGCGCATCTAGGTACGAAAAAATCTTATAATTTTGGTGTAGGCAGAGCACGCGAAACGTTACACAGACAAAACCTGTTTAGCCTGTCGCCTGAAATATACCTTGACCTATTTTCCATGGTCGTCTCTTACGATAAACATGGAAGAAACGGAGGGGTTTTATTCCAAACTAGACACCAGACATCATTTTACATCTATGTATGTTTATTCCTAAAATGATGCTTGATTAGTTACGAAACTTAAAATAGTCAATAGTTTTAAACATAAAACTACCGTGAGACTCACTCATAGTGAAAAATAACGGAATTAGTCACGTTTTTATACCGAGATTAGCAATTTAGCGAGTTTTTTTTCACTATAGTCAATAGTCACTAACATTTTAAATGATGTCGCAAATGGTGCTAACTTGTGTTTCATTACTTTCATTGCTACAAAAATATTACCCTGAGTATATGTAGACACTAATATTTCCGTTGCTATCCATTAATTTATTACTTGTACTAGATATGATTTGTAAAATAGATGACTGATGAAACTTAAAAACGACAACCGCTGCAGTTTCACTCGGGCCTTATCTGTTCCTTGGAACCTCATTTACGTGTGATATTTCTCAACTCCTTATCAACATCTGCGTTCGAGATAAGAACCAATCGAAAAAAATCGAACAATTCGTTCCATGTGATAAAATGTTGCAAAATAAAAAACAATACGCGATAAAACACTTTGCTGTCGATAATATTTGAACAGAAATAAGAACAAAAGCATTCCGTCCAGAAGCTTGGACGTTGTTTTGACAGCAAGTCAGATTGAAGTTTATCGTGTCACAGTTAATATCAAATGTATTTCGTATGCTGTTATTTAAAGACATAAAATAGAAATTGCAGCCATAAAAAATAAAATTCTTGTAATCTACTGTTGCTTTCCAGTAACTGGGTCGAGTACTGGTAGAGCATCTGAAGGCAACACCAAACAAACTACTCTTCAATTTGTTTGGAATCCCGTCAACTTAATTTAGAATAAGATTTTTATTAATATCCTATTGATTTTGATAATAATATATTTAGATATTAATATTGACTGAGTAATTATTGAAAATAAATAAGATAACTCCTTTTTTTAAGCCTGTTAAAGAGCAACATTTTATTCATGGAAAGTTATTAATTTTACGTACTTGATACTCGTAGATATGTAATAGGTACATAGGGTGCTTACCTAGATGTGAAAATGCGTAATACTCTTACATACAATACCGTAAAGTACGGGCCATCTTATGGCTGGCCACATACATTCGGAATTTTTCCTTTCGGAATCCCGAATCAGACTTTCCGAACGCAGTCAATCCATACAAAATCAATAGACCGCCACACACATTCGGAAAAATTCCGTTCGGAATTCCGAACGGAAAGCTTGCGAATGTGTGTAGCGGTCCATAGATTTTGTATGGATTGTCTGGATTGACTGCGTTCGATTTTCCGATTCGGGATTAAGAACGGAAAAATTCCGAATGTATGTGGCCGGCCTAAAAGATCGAATACGATACGTATAAAAAAGTTACAAAGACAATGAATTAAAATTATTACTATTTAGTAGGCACATCTTTTGTATTGTACTAAATTTTCATTGCTAATGTAGAATTGTGAGTATTTTGTTTTTCACGAGAACGTTAAAAACATAAAAGTTAAAGATATCTAAGCCATACAACCGTGCTCTAAACGTTGCGAAACGCACCAAATAGTGTAGTGGCGAAGGAGTCGATTGCTCTAATTCACAGTTTCGACATTCCGACCATATGTGCACACATTCACCGCCCTAGCATTGGAGGGGGTATGAATATGCCTTTATAGGTTCTTTGTGGTTAACACTTTCGTCAATGAAAATACAAGATTGTTGTTTTGAATTAGACATTTTTACAAGCTTTTATTTAGTTTTCCTGATAGAAATAACTTCTTTCCATTTCGTTCGTGGATTTCTTAGGAGACGACTAACGGATAGGTTTAGGTATGCTTTGGGCGTCAGGCTAGCACCCTGTCAGTATTAGGTATAGCTCTTCCACTTTTTTTCAAACCTAAAAATATGTGAGAAGTAGCTACTAAACGTGAAATTGTGAAATAATTTGGGAATACAGGTTTGATGTAAAAGTATCTATGTATGTCGCGATCCATCCCTTGATAAACTACGATGCCACACACGTTTTGCTCTCTTCATACCCCGCCACCTTGACAGCCTATCACCC
>BHDV01054562.1:180040-206922 GCA_005406045.1 Adoxophyes honmai | reverse complement strand
CGGCAACATTAGAGTCATACATACTCCGATTCTGGCTTAAAACTCAACTGATTTAATACGAATCTTTCCAACCCCACCTAAAGGGACAGATAAGAGAAATAAACGAATCACAAAATTGAACTTCAAGTTGGCAACTCTGTCACGTGCACTCAGTATTTTTCACTACAAAATCGCTATAAGTGACGTAAACATAAATATTAGCGTAACTGTCTGAGTAAGGTAATCTATACTTACTAATATTATAAAGCTGAAGAGTTTGTTTATTTGACCGCGCTAATCTCAGGAACTACTGGTTCGAATTGAACAATTCTTTTTGTGTTGGATAGACCAATTATCGAAGAAGGCTTTGGGCTATATAACATCACGCTGCGACTAATAGGAGCGAAGAAACATTGGGAATTGTGGAATAAACGGTGAAATTAGTCACTATTCCACGCGGACGGAGTCGCGGGCACAACTAGTCCAAGATATATAGCAAGGCTGCTCAACCCTAGGCCCGCGGGCCAAAGTGTTGCCCGCAGAACAATTTTAAGTGGCCCGCGCAAGTATGACTTGGACGAATTTCCAGCAATAACTGACCTAGCGTTACAGTTTTAAAGTACTTTCGGTCGGATCAAAATATGTACCCATGTTGTATTAAAAGGCAAACAATGGCAGAAATCCCATCGATTGTATTCAACAAGTTACCGTAGATATGAGAAGATACATAACTTTGGTAACTACTTTTTTTTATAGGTAAGTAAGACTTATTGCGCTTGTCCTGAGAGCAACTGAAATAGATAAATGTAAGTGGCCCTTCGTTAACGACTGAATCTACCGCTTGGCCCGACTGTTCAAAAGGTTGAACAGCCTTGGTATACAGCCTAGTCGCGTGCTCGCTATAATCTGTATTTGCCCATTTCGTTCGGAAACGAGAGCAGATAACAGACGCCATTTTGGACCGTGACGTCACGCCAGCTGGGTAAACTATAGTTCTGCGAGTAATGCAGCTCAGCTAAAGCCCCGTATTCATGGTAAGAAGTTGTTTAGCAACAGTTGATTAACAGTGTTGATGAGCTACGAGAATGTTTACGATCGTTACAGTATTACCAAACAAAGAATGCTTCACGATGTACCTGCGTAATAAATCAGTTTTGTGGCGCGGGAAACTTCGATCTACCAATGATAAAAGAGATTTTTTTGCGCGCTGAACACTTGCGTTGTACAGTACAGATGACCTTTGACAGATGTCTAGCACCCCAGCGCCAAATGCGTCGAGTAGCCGAACTAAAGTGTGTGCTTAACAAGCAAAATTGTGCCCAGAGAGTTTGTAAATAAAGTACTATCGAACCAACTGATTCCTGACCCACCGCAGAACGTTGTCACAATAAACGTCATAAACATTTCCTTTGACAATCAATGCAATGTCACTATGACGTTCACTGTGAATAGGTTCTATGGTGGGTCAGTAATCAATTGGTTCGATGGTACAATATAGATAAATTACTCGTTCGGCTACTCTCAGATATCGTTCTGCGCTTCTCGGCGCAGACGGTAACAGCCGATGTGACTTATTTTCTTGGGAATACTGTACGAGCTTGTCAACTTGCCGCTCTGCAACGCTCAGTGTTGCCAGCAACATGTTGATACTCCGCAACATGTTGATTCGTCGCTCAACAATGTTTACCATGAATACGGGGCTTGCTATTGGGAATGCTGGTTGTGTTTATTGTTTTTTACGTAACTCAGCGAGCTGTAACCTTCGATGCGGATGTGCCGTAATAAGTTATTTATGTGACTGTTGCATAAATGCAATGTACGATACAATCACGCCTGTGTTCCCAAATGGGGTAGGCAGAGCACACGAAACCTGACAAACAAAACCATGACTGACTGTCTGTCTGACTGCGCGCCCGCGCCAGTGAGCGGTGTTCATACAATTTCATATCAGGCGGGCAACCGTCACGGATAATCCGCGTCAGCTAGGGTAGGCCCTAAATCAGCCATTTCCAAAGTATGTTCCGCGGAACCCCAGGGTTCCGTGATGTCCCTGATGGGGTTCCGTAAGAATTTAGAAAAAAAAACAAAACGCCATTCTCTGATCGAAAGTTTTGACGCGGCGAATACATGGACGGACGGGTGGATAAATAATACTTTTAAAAACTGCTGTTTTCTTTGTAGGGTTCCGTCAAGTGTTTCGCTTTCAAAAAGGGTTCCGTATCTAAAAAAGTTTGAGAAACGCTGCCCTAAATAACTGGAAATGGAGAGTTACTAAACCCGCCACACAGGAACAGATCAGGGGCAGCGCAGACGACGCTTTTTTGTGGGATCGAGTCTGCGGCGCACAATAAGTCTGCGTGGATTGCATGCAATGTGCGCCGGACTTTGGGGTTGGGTTACGCCATATAATTCCATAGGTTCTATGTTCATAGACTAAAAAGTCTAAGATAGTCTGTCGTCTGCGCAGGGCCTCATGGTAACTGAATCCACTATCGTGTAAGTCTTTCTAGCAGCTCCCTCGGTATGGTCGAATGCCATAACCATAATACCACAAAGCCGGTACAAGTACGGCCGTATAGCAACGCATGACCCACTCGCCCGCATATGGTTAACATCCGGAACGGGCGCAAGGCACTAGCGGAGCGATAAGCTGCCTAATGCAAATATCGGCGACGACGGTGACGCACTTTTTAGTCTGTGAAAATAACCTATGGAATTATATGCAGTAACGCACACGACGCACAAGGCATACAATCCATGCAGCCTTTTTGTGCGCCGCAGACTCGATCGCACAAAGTGTGTCTGTGCTGCACTTAAAGCGTGTCACACACTAAGCAGATACGATATCTGTATCTGAACGGATATCTGTCAATATCGCTCCCTATACAATTGATTAATAACACACAGAGCAGATAACTTGTATTTTACCGTCAAGTATCTGTTGGCGCCAACATATGGAAAGATGGCATTTATACGCAGATAAAATATTATCGTATCTGCTTTGTCTGAAACTTTGACACATATGAAGTTGACAAACTTAAACATTTCTCAGGATTTTAAGAGTTACGAGAACTTTTTAATAGTTAACAGCTGTTTAGTCATCTGTGTGGTGTCGGGATAGAATAGCACCTCTCCATTCCTTCCATGGATATCGTAAGAGGCGACTAAGGAAATAGGTTTAGGTATGCTTTAGGTGACGAGCTGACGGGCTAGCAACCTGTCACTATTATACCTCTACCATCTGTTCTTAAACCTAAAATTATGCTAGAAGTGGCTGCGAGGCTTAAAATAGTCATTGTTTTGTCTATTTAGCGTTTCGAGCGCTCTGCCTACCCATTTGGCAACACAGGCGTGACGCATGTATGTATGTATGTAACTATGTACCATCGCGAACCGGGATTGCTGAGCCACTTACCTGTTTGTAACTTGGTCGTGTAATACTAATCCAATAGCTGACATCTAGTCGGTCACATCGGTCATTGATTACACGTCTAAATTGCGAACAGCGGCAAGTGGCTCAACAATCCCGGTTCGTGACTGTACGTATAAACGCCACCGCTTGTGGCTTGAGCCTCTGGGCTCAGACTTGTATTGAGCACGCCCAAACATGGCTGGAAAAACGTTGTATTGTTTTATAAGTGCTTGCATTCCTAGAAAACTTATCGCGACCGGAATTCAAAACATCGATTTATGCGATTTTAAATGCAATTGGGTAGACTAAAAAAAAGGCCGTCAAATAGATTACCAAAAATTATTAAAGACGAAGAATCTTTATTTAAAACACTAATTACAAATTTCTAGAAAAAATATGACATAGGTATTTTAGTGTCCGACCGAAGGTACAATTTTGGCCGAAGCCGAAGCCGAAGCCGAAGGTGTGTTGACCCCATGTTGACCATAAGAAATACGAGAATTTAGTAATAGTAAAAAAAACGGCAGTAAATTATGTGCAGTTTTCGCTTCTAAATCAAGTGTGACTATGTTGTTATGTTATGAGTTGTCAGTAATTTATATGATTAACTGCAAGTAATGCGATCGGGCTGGCGAAACGCTGTCCTGCTAACCACTGCGCACTATCCGTCTCGCTCTGGCATTGTTTGTTCAATTTCAAATCACAACTTGCAAACCTTCGGCTTCGGCAAAAGCTTCGGCCAAATTTTGGCCGAAGCCGAAGGTTTGGCCGAAGGTGGTTTTTTTGGCCGAAGGTGGCCGAAGCCGAAGCCGAAGCCGAAGCTTCGGTCGGACACTAGGTATTTATGATAAAACAAAAAACTATAACTAATTAAAATTGACATATTCAAAAATTTTGATTTCCAGCTCAGGCCCAGATCGCGCGAGGCTTCTGGCTGCAGGAAGGAAGGAATCCGGTGACTGGCTCCACGCCTATCCTTCGGCTAGTATCGGAACCTTCCTGGAGCCAGAAACGTTAAGGATAGCTGTTGGGCTGAGGCTGGGGGTTGCGCTGTGCTCACCACACCGCTGTCCCTGTGGTGCCATCGTCGACCAATCCGGACACCATGGACTATCCTGCCAAAAGAGCGCAGGCCGCTTTTCACGCCACGCTGCTGTAAATGATATTATCCGCCGGTCTCTTGCCACTGCCAACGTACCCGCTGTTTTAGAGCCAACAGGCATTGCTCGGGACGATGGCAAGAGACCGGACGGTATGTCTTTGATTCCGTGGAGGATGGGCCGGGTTGTAGTCTGGGACGCAACTTGCGTTGACACCCTGGCCCCATCGCACCTTCACGGAACCACAGTTAAAGCTGGCGCTGCGGCAGAAGCGGCCGAAACAAAAAAAGGGCAAAATATCAGGGTCTCGGTTCTTGCTATAACTTTATAGCTGTAGGAATCGAGACTCTGGGTCCATGGGGTCCCAGCGCGACGTTGTTTTTCAATGAGTTGAAAAAGCGCCTGGTCGACGCCACTGGCGACCAACGGGCTGGCAGCTACTTTGCACAAAGAATAAGCATAGCTGTTCAAAGAGGAAACGCTGCCAGCCTTTTGGGCACCATGCCACGGGGACCGTTTTTAGATTTAATTTAGCTTAGGATAAGTTTAGGATAAATTTAGTTATTTTTATTAATAAGTACATTTCTGTGATTTTTCTTGGTTTAAAAATAAAGGTTAGGTTAGGTTAGATTATATTAAAACTAAATAAAAATTGAAATGAAAGACATCCCCGAGACCGCTGCCTCGGGGGAAGGTGCCCAAAAGGCTGGCGGCGTTCCCTCTCTGAATGGCGATACCAATTCCTTGCCCCAGGAACGCGCCAGCCCTCTGGTCTCCTGTAATTTTGATTAAGACGTGTTTTTTATTTTGTTTTACAAACCAAAAATGACGATAATACAGCGCTTCGAAATTTCCAGTGACGTCACCACATGGTACAATTTTTAACTCCGAAATTTTGATGACCTTCATCTTAGTCCATGTTTAATTATTTGATAAATCGAAAAACACGTGCCTCATATTTTTCCATAATCTAACTAACGGACTAATTTGAATTAAATATTTTAACCCATTCGACTCCCCTATAGTAATATAATTATAGTAATTAATTAAATATCTAATTAAAAATACAGGCAAATCTCCTTAATGCTTATTAAGTAACTGGTTTTTTCTGCCATTCGAATCGAAGCTCCTGATTCCGAGAGAAATGTCATAAAAAATGCGTAAAACGCCACCAAAGATGTAGTAGCAAAATTAAAAAAAATATTAATCTGTAATTAACAGTTATCGTAAACTTTATAGCAAACGTTAAGGGGCGATCACACTAAGTAGTTCACTTAATACGGTCACATAAGTTCCACATAACGTCGGCGAAATGCTGTTCTAGTTCTATCCCGGCACCACACAAGTTTTCTTTTGTTTTTTTAGTTTATTTGGCTACTAGCTGTGCCCGCGACTCCGTCCGCGTGGAATAGTGACTAATTTCCCCCGTTTTTTCTACATTTTCCATTGTTTCTTCGGTCCTATTGGCCGCAGCGTGATGTTATATAGCCTAAAGCCTTCCTCGATAAATGGTCTATCCAACACAAGAAGAATTTTTCAATTCGAACCAGTAGTTCCTGAGATTAGCGCGTAAAAACAAACAAACAAACTCAGCCGCTTTATAATATTAGTATAGTATAGATGAATGAAAGGAATGCTGGCACTGACTGGAATGCACCAGTCATGCTCGAGGCAGGTAGGCCCCATGACTCGGAACTTAAGATGGCAAATAAAAGTGTGGTGTAGGGCTAAGAATGACATCTCTATCGTCTCCTTGGATGTCGTAAGAGGCGACTAAGTTTAGATTCGGGTATATTTCAGGCTAGCAACTTGTCAATGAAGACAATGAAAATTATGAAACCTAAAAAAATATGCGAGAAGTGTCTACGAAATTTTTAGTCGTGGATTTGTCTTGTAGTGTTTTGTGTGCTCTGCCTACCCCATATGCGAAAACAAGCGTGATGTATGTGTGAGTTGAAGAAGAATAGATAGTATAGGGTTGCTATACTCTTCTTTTTGATTCTACCTCCGATTTTCATTCCGACTCCGACTGTTCCGATTAACCTTTTGACCGCCAAAGTCGCCATATCACGTCATCGCAAGTCAGTGCCCGTGATGCCACGACGTTAAATGGTGCGTCGAAGTTATTGCGAAAGAACTGAAATATAAAACGCTGCAACATTTTTTCTAGGTTTACTTTATTTATAGGTAATGTAAGTTATTTTATACCTAATTTAAATAAAATAATACAGCACCATTCGAAAAAAAACAAGCATTATCTAAGAGCCGACTCACGTCTTTGGCGTTAGGAGCACAGCGTATCATTTCGCGCCTTGGCGGTCAAAAGGTTAAACCACCTCAGTGACGAGGACTGAGGCCCTGCGCAGACGACAGACTATCCGCGACGGGCTTTTTAGTCTGTGTAAATAGAACCTATGGAATTATATGCGGTAACCCAACCCCGGCGCACATTGCATACAATCCACGCAGACTTTTTGTGCGCTGCAGACTCGATCGTCGTCGTCGTCGTCGCACGTGAGTCATATGGAAATGAAGTCGTGATCTCAGCAAGGTATAATGTCAAACCTAAAGCCGATTCGAGTACTAGTTGGCCGTCAAAAGCTAGGCTTTTGCTTGGAGTGAGTAAGCGCCGAAACTATGCGCGCAATAGGCGTTTATCTCTCACAACTCCCCTTGTGGTCAGAAGCTACAAAAAAATAGCTTGTATGAAAGAGAAATCTGTACGAGTGCCTGAGAAAAATGGTTTTGAAAGAGACGAACAACGAAGTGATCTTATAAGGGGGGTTCCTTTTATCCTAGACTTCCTAGACAGAGGTAGGAATCTCATAACATAGAGACCAAGTCAAAAATTACAAGAGCATCTTTTTTAAACCCCAACTCAAGAATAGTGTTTTTTGGCGTCAATGGAGTAGACGATTAAATAAAGAAACTAAATAGTCCGTCAGATAGATTGCAAAATATTTCCCGTCTTTTTTTTGACAAACAAAAAAAGACGATAATACAGCTTCACAACCTCTTCCAGCATGATTTCAGGCATCATAAATATAATGGTGACAGGTTACAAGTCTCTCGTCTGAAACATACCTACCTTAGACTTCCCTTATTTGCAATGATCGGAATAGGTAGTGCCATTTCGGGTAAATGACCTTAAACATTTTACATAACATGGATGAGACTTGTGATTCCCCTACTCCAAAAAACAGACATTGTATATCATTCATTTACTTTCGTTTAACGGTCACAAACAACTATAAAACATAACACGAAACATTAACATCATGCAACCTATTTATTTTGACGTCTACTATCCATTTATATGTAGAAAATGACCTTTCAACGTCTACTGACGCCAGAATACCAAGTGCCACGCACTTTTTCTTAAAAACATACTTTAAACCAAACACTAACTTAAAATGTTCATTCAAGTCCCCGGGCTAAAAATCATATCCATACTAAGCTTACGCACCGAAATGGCACTACCTATTCCGATCATTGCTTATTTGTCATACGACATCTAACGAACATTTTTGTACAATAGTTTCTCACTCACACACGACCACAATTACTTACAAGGAGGTACAGGTACCTCATAACCTCCAAACCTTGACTGACAAGTGAAAGAAATCAACTCCACATTTGATCGGAGATCACGAGCGCATTGTTGCGTTTAACAAACACCTAGGTCAATGGGCACACGACGAGGAACGTACTTTGCGACAAGGTCACTTTGCCCACCCATAAAATCTTTATCAACATCCATATCATAATGTCCCGTGTGGTGGTTAGAATAGCACCTCCCCCTTTCTTCCCGTGGGTGTCGTAAGAGTCGACTCTGGGAAAGGGTTAGTGTATTGTGGGCGATGGGCTAGCAACCTGTCACTGCAATATCACGTGTAACCATCTGGTTACCCTGAAATTGCTAAACGTGGCACTGGATTTTTGAATTCATGTGCTCTGACTACCCCTCTTGGGAATACAGGCGTGAGAATATGTATGTATAAAACTTAGCATGCTCACGTTGTTGTTAACATGGTAAAAGAAAGAGTGTTAAATAACGAACTAACCGTAAGCAGTTCGTGACTGTCATTAACGGTAGCTAGCTTATCTAAGCGATAAGGACAGATGGCCTGATAAACGTCTACTGACCTTGTGTTTAAGTAACAATAGTAAACCTAGAACGACAGAACTTCATGTAATGAAATGTCCTGGTGTTATTCTATAACGTTTGTACTCGTCGAGTAGCGCAATGTCGCGTTGTCAAATCCGTAAATACCTCGTCTATGTCAGCCGTAGTCTGTGTGTTTAGAAAAAAAACATAACACTACTCTCTGATCGAATGTTTTGAAGCGGTGTATGTGTAGACACGGACAGACGGATGGATAAACAATACATTTTTAAAACCTGTGTTTTTTGTAGGGCTTCGTCAAGTACCTATTTGGCTGTCCAAAAGGTTTCCGTCACCAAAATGGTTTAAGAACCGCTGGTCTATATCATGGCACGACGTGCCAAGTTTCATGCCGAATAGCATAATCATGCGTTGTATAGAGTTAACACTGCACCACGCGGATTCGACAATAAAACACTATGTGTCTCTCTCGTTTGACATCTCAAGCTAGACAAGGACGGTATAGTCTATGTTTTGCTGCGTTAAGTCCTTAAGCCTAGTGTTGCCATCTTTAGGGAAAAAATCGGGACGATCGAGCATCCATCAAAGACGTTCGGAGTTTGGTCCAATTAAAATATGACCCATCAACCCATGAGGCAGTCTAAGGAAAATGAAACTTTATTTTGGGTTTTTATTAGTATTTCTCTATTGTTACGATCCGCTTTTAATTGAGCCTATCGCGTATTGTCAAAAATCGGGACAATTTCGGTAGGCCATAGGGACTTTAGGACGCGGGACAATGTCTTTGATATCGGGACTATCCCGGCAAAATCGGGACGGGTGGCAACTCTGGTAAAACCGGCTGGTAGTCACCAGCACCGATATCTGATACAATAAGGTTGCGTAAATATCTGATACGACTCTTACTAGGGGCAGTATCAGTAGAGGGCTAGTGTCAGATATTTTTGTACGCTCCGCTGTGGCAAATATTAAGAGGAAATGGAGCGGTCATATTTTGTATGGAAACGTAGTCCCCTGATTCCTCGCTGGATATTACCCGTAGAACAATGATTTTTTACAGCAACAATCTAATGATATATTAGCATGTTCCTATGTTTTCCTTTTTTTCTTTATTGAATTATTAAAGGAGATATTAACCTTCAAAAATATGAAAAATTGGTAAGTTTTTCCGTTGTGTTCAAACCTCTAAAAACCAATTTTAACATAATTATATCAAAATATAAGAACATAGAAACACAGTTATGACATTTTTTAAACGTCCGAGCTGTAGTTGTTCTTATCGCACTCGACGTCGTCTGGGCAGGTCACGGCGCGACAGCAATAGATTTAGCAAATACCTATTTTTCAATTCCCTCGACCGGCATATTTCCTCTTAATACTGGTGACTGTACAGAAGTTTGTAGCTAGCTCCGCTCACTGCTCGAATTACGAAGATTGCGGAAACTGTATTAAAACAGTAGGCATCTCATATCACGCCGTCAACTGTTTCCTATTATCAGGTGTTCCTAGTAGCACAAGTGTGCCAGTTATAAAATGACAAGATTTTTGAAAGTAGCAACATTTCGCGCATTAAAAAAAGTCGTTACTCAGAATCACGAGCACATCGACCTAATAATAAACCAAATATCAAATGAAAAATAACGACAAATTTGAAAAAAGAAGTTTTTTTTTAAAGTCCATTCATTAGAAGACAAAGGCACGCGTTTCCATGGAAATGTTCCTTTACCGACAATGGTAAAAAAACCGACATTTTTGAATATATTTTCACCGTTGTCCAAGAGCATTCCATTACAGATTCGTCATGGCAAGTTATCTTAATGGCCGGGGCGTGAAATTAACATAAACAATTAACATGGATGTACAATTTGAATTTCAACAATTGACTCGTGCGCGTCTGCTGAATACATACATATATATACATACATCATGCATGTATTCCCAAATGGGGTAGGCAGAGCACACGGAACGCTCCATAAACAAAACCATGACTATTTCACTTTTACCATATTTTTTTAGGTTTTGTGTTGGCAGGTATAGTATAATTTTATTATAGACTAGCTTCTGCCCGCGGCTTCGCACGCGTTAAATTCGGGCTAACATAGAAGAGATTTCGGAATTATTATTAGGAAGCGCCCGCCAGAATAGCCAGCAGACATTAGATTTTTTCCTACTTTCTCGACACTTATCGTCATATTTTGGAAAATTCAAACAAAATCTTTATAAATTGTAGCCTATGTGCTATTCTGATGTATATGCTACATTACTGTAAAGTTTCATGAAAATCCATTCAGTAGTTTTTGCGTGAAGGAGTAACAAACATCCATCCATCCATCCATACATCCATCCATCCATACTCACAAACTTTCACTTTTATAATATTAGTAAGATGTAGTTGCTAGCCTGTCGCCTAAAATATACCTTAACTTTCATTAGTCGCCTCTTACGACATCCACGGAAAAATCGAGAGGTGTTATTCTATCCCGACACCACACAGGTCTGATGAGTGCAATGTTAAAAATGGCTATGAAATGTCAAGTATTTATGGTTTGGTCTAAGTTATGTATTTTATTATTATTATTAATTATATTATTAAGCCGTGGTAGCCCAGCGGTTCGACCTGTGGCCTCTCAAGCAGAGGGTCGTGGGTTCAAACCCCGGGCTCGCACCTTTGAATTTTTCGGAATTTATGTGTGATATCGAATTTGATATTTATCACGAGCTATTCGGTGAAGGAAAACATCGTGAGGAAACCTACACACAGCGATGAAGTAATTCAACGTTGTGTGTGAAGTTCCCAATCCGCACTGGGCTCGCGTGGGAACTATAGCCCAAGCCATCTCATACTGAGAGGAGGCCTGTGCCCTGCAGTGGGACGTATATAGGCTGATGATGATGATGTATTTTATTTGCTCTCCATATCATAATAATCCTACTAAGTATACTTTCCGATGCAATAAGCATAAACCTGTGGTACTGTATAATGTTTACTTTATATAAAATCGGTCTCCTTTATAAAATAGGTGACGATCGATAGAAAATAAATTATTTAAATTTTGGAACACGGGTTGCGCGGTGACGCCGATGCGCAATTGTTTATGAAATTCGAATTACCTCCAATTAAGCCTTTTTAGGGTTCCGTACCCAAAGGGTAAAAACGGGACCCTATTACTGAGACTTCGCTGTCTGTCTGTCCGTCTGTCTGTCTGTCTGTCTGTCTGTCTGTCTGTCTGTCTGTCTGTCACCAGGCTGTATCTCACGAACCGTAAGAGCTAGAGAGTTGAAATTTTCACAGATGATGTATTTCTGTTGCCGCTATAACAACAAATACTAAAATCAAAATAATAATAATAATTAAGGGGGGCTCCCATAGAAAAAATGTGTCTTTTTTTGCTGTTTTGGGTCTTTTTAAATAACTGTAACTGGTAAATACTTGAAATGCTCACAAACTATTTCATCAAATATCTACTTTAAAAGTAAATAACTAAATTTAAATAAAATTAGTATTTAAGGGGGCTCCCATAGAAAAAACGTGTTTTTTTTGCTATTTTAACTCTATTTAAATAGCTGTAACAGGTAAATACTTGAAATGCTCACAGAATATTTAATTAAATATCTACTTTAAAAGTAGATAATTATATTTAAATAAAATTGGTATTTAAGGGGGGCTCCCATACAAAAACATGATTTTTTGGTACGGAACCCTTCGTGCGCGAGTCCGACTCGCACTTGGCAGGTTTATTTATGTAGATACAGCAATAATAAATAGCTACTTATGCTTTTAGGGGCAGTGAATTTTTGTTAGACGGAGAAAACGATTGAGTATTGATGTAGTTGCGTGTCAAGGCTTACAAAAATGCCATAAGTAGTGTTATTGAAATTGTGACGTAACGTCATGACGTGATGACGCCAAAATTTCCGATTCTTTCATTTCTGACATCATCGTACCTATGAGCAATGCTTACAAAAACTATTTCTATCCTCCATCACTAATATGACAAGCTGTAGTTTTTTTTTAATAACATCACCTCTATACTAAAATTTCAAGGCACTTATAGTGTCGAAACGTCATAATGTCCAAGCTAAGGCGGTAGTAATAGTAACTAGTAGGCGCGAGTAGAAATATGCGCGTGATAGACTATACCTGTCACTGTCTAACTAGAGACGTCAGAAAGAGACAGGTAGAATATCCCGCGCGCGAGGCGACTAGTGCGTGTTGCCCTAATACTTAACATCGCGTGGTTTATAGAAATTACGATAGGAATGTACATAAAAGTTACAAAAACCCTTAAGACACAAACACATTCTCACGCCCGTATTCCCAAGAGGGGTAGGCAGAGCACATGAATTCAAAAATCCAGTGCCACGTTTAGCAATTTCAGGGTACACAACATGATTTTGTAGTGACAGGTTGCTAGCCCATCGCCTACAATACACTAACCCTTTTCCAGTGTCGACTCTTACGACACCAACGGGCAGAAAGGGGGAGGTGCTATTCTAACCCGGCACCACACGGGTGAACCCTTAAGAAATATTCCCTGCGAAGTCCGGCTCGCTCTTGACCGCTTGCGTGTGCGCAGATAATGTAGATGCGTTCCGTTCCGCTTGATAGCCGCCTGCGCCATGCTTCGACGGCGTTGGAGGCACGTGGACTATCTGCATAAGCCGGGAGCTGGGACTACATTTAATGGTGTTAAGAGAATAGGAGTCGCGCCACTTCTCCATACAAACGTAGTCCCCTGTTTTCTCCCTGAATAATGACATTAAAGCAATTATATTAAAAAAAAAAACATTAAATTTGTATCTGTTGTGGCTATGCCCCTATGATTTGCTTTTATCGATTATCAATTTTTTTTTCTTATTTATAAAATTGATAAAATCAAATCATAGGGGCATAGCCACAACCGATACATATTTAATGAATTTTTTTTTTGCCTTATTTAGGGAGAAAACAGGGGACTACGTTTGTATGGAGAAGCGGTGCGACTCCTATCCTCTTAAATTAGAAAACAAAAAAACTTTTTTTGCCGTGTGGTGTTGGGTTTAGAATAACACCTCTCTATTTTTTCATGGATGTTGTAAGAGGCGACTAAGGAAGGTTCATGTAGAGAGTAAGAGACAGGCTAGCAACCTGTCGCTATTGTACATTTTAAGGTCCGACCAAACCGCAGCTTAAAATCCGGTGTCGCTGCGGAATCGCAGAGTCGCGTCGTTTTCGCGCCGGTTTCGCCGCATGCTCCCACACCGCAGCTTAAAATACGCTGTCGCATCGTAAATTGATCTGCGAAAAAATCGCAAAAAATATTACACGGCGATCTTATGACAGACACCACTAGGGTTGCCAACTTTTTTTGGACCCAATATAGTAGTTTTGACTTCAGAACCCATAAAAATATAGTAGTTCGGGAATTATTAATAAAAAATATAGTAGGTTTCAAATAATATTTAATTATTTTTTAATCATATATTTTTTACTGCTTTGAGCTTTCATTGACAAATTTTTATTTTTCAAGAAATTGTCAAAGCAATACAAGCACTGCGGGGTGTATGTAAATGTAAGTAACATTTTCGTTCAGAAATATTCTGTAGTGTGATAAAAAAATAGAAACCAAGTTTAGCGACTTTGATGATAAAAATATAGTAGTTTTGCCTACTATATTTTATTTATAAAAATATAGCAGTTGGACCCCTAATATAGTAGGATACTATATTATATAGTAGGGTTGGCAACCCTAGACACCACACCGGTGACGTAAAAGTCGCAGTTGTCTTGTAGATGCAGCGTTTTTTACCCAAAGATTTGCGAATCGGGGTTTCTCGGTTATTGTCGGTACACTTCGTTTTTCACATAGAGATTATCAGATTCTATGTCTAAAATTTAAAAAAGGAACGAGACAACTGAGTCACGTTCTTTTGTTTTGTTGCTGTGATGGGTGCAGTTGATCTTTACTTATGTCATATAGGTATTTGAAGCATGATTTTGACGCAGCGATTTTTAAGCACCGGTTTGGAAGGTTCGCGACAAAAAGATTATCGTGACGCACGTCATGGCGATTCCGTACCGTCACCGTTTTTTAAGCTGCGGTGTGGGGAGCACGCGGCGAAAACGGTGCGAAAACGACGCGACGCTGCGATTCCGAAGCGACACCGGATTTTAAGCTGCGGTGTGGTCGGACCTTTAAGTTAACTAAATATTAATATCCTGGATGTGGCTACGAATCGTTGAATTGTCGTGGTTTTTGTTTGTGTAGCGTGTCGTGTGCTCTGCCTACCCCATTTGGGAACACAGGCGTAATGTATGTATGTAAATATTTAAATTCTCTCAATGAATTTAAACTTTTTACATTTATGTGTAAATTATGCCAAAGCTGGCAGCTGAAATTTACGCGAGTAGTTATGTAGCTAAAACTTTCAATTATCGTAAATACACGTTCGTAACAATATTTCTTTTTTAAGAAAAAATAATATATTTTTTGACAGTCAGCTCTCGTGCTAACCAGGTTTTTGCGGCCTATACATGTATAATCACGCGTATAACAAGCGTATAATTACTAACGACACATATTGTTAGAAATTAGGACACATATCCGTATTAACATATACTTTGGGTAAACTTTACGTCCGATAGTTTTACGAAGGCCGATCACACATACATTACATGTATGTATAAAGCCCCGGGCACACTGCGTCTTTCGAGCGTATTGTTCCTACTATGTCTAGTTCTTTTATGCTACAGATTCGGAATTAGTGCTATCATTGACACAAGAAAAGGTCTCGGTCCACAGACTTATATCGAAATAGATACCGCAAGTTCCTGCATTTATATGAAAACCAAACGTGCCACTTATTCTCTACCTACTGTAACGTCACATGAGCGCTTTAGTGATGGGAATTGACAGTCCGAGTGAAACCGTTTCAAAGGTGACGCCGCCTTGTCCTGTCTCTAGGAAGTTAAACCGAATCTAAGTAGAACAAGACTAAATGAAATCGCGTCAAAGGAAGAGCATTGCTCTCCCTTTTGGCTCCCTTTTGGAACGCGAAGTATGTACATATTGTACATACACTTGAGTCATCTATTTCGATTTAAGTCTGTGTCTCGATCTATGGACAAGCAGCGCCAATAGCGGCGGGAACTGACAACAGTCTGTTCTATTTTGTAAGTAATCCATTGCACTAGTATATTAAGTCTCCGCACCTCACTTTATTGTTGCTCTATCTATGTGAAGGTCTTACTTGTCTACTTTATTGACCGTACTAGTCACGATTTCTAGAACTTTCCACGGGCCCAATGCTAATAAGTATCCCGATCACACAACCAAACCCAATCATACATAGCCAATGCAGCCAACATTGTTTCCTGGGCAAACTCAACACGACAAAGTTAACCATACCGGTGGTGAAAAGTGGAAACGAAGTTGCCACTTCCTCACAACCTTAATTACGACGCTAGTGCTGCTGCCAGTAACTGCATTTTTAACTTTGTGCCCGCATCGCGTGTTTGTTGTCTTGTTCCTGAAAGAAAAGTGGGATATTACCATATATATTTACGTTTGAAAATGGAACGGTCAGTTTGGTTCAACTCCGGGCGGTTCGCGGACCACAGACTATGCGCCAAAGTGGGCCGAAGTCGTTATGTTGGCGATCGTGATTTTGAGATACTTTTCGTTTGTGATATTTCTGGTTTTCTGTGGTGGGATTGTGATCAAAATCGTTACGGTAGGCAATAAAACGACAGTAATTCTCTACTTGACCCTTCCGAGAAGATACAAATAAGCTGTGTCATTTGCCTTTTTATTTTACGTCATATTTGTAATCAAAGTTTGAAAGTAATCATTCATTTAAGTACTGGCCGCAATGTGCACTTTTATTACGACCCGAACCGAGAGTAAATTCGTTACATAAACTTAAGCCAAATAACTTACTTCTGTTTGCATTAACATTACTCAATAGCTAACCGTAAACCCTTATATTTTAAATCAATGTCGCAACATACCGGTTTTTCCCACCCAAAGCCGTAGTACCATACGCCTTTGTTAACATACCTGGTAATCCAACCGTCTTTGTTGTTCAACGCACACTTTCCTTTGTTAACTTGAAGGTCGTTCGAGTAAAAAATACCTGACTATTAATATTATAAGTAATATTTTCTATTATTAGGCAACAGAAATAAGAATTTGCTTACTGTATGCAACCTCCCAGAGTATCAATACACGCGTTCCATCGACTTCCAAATTCGAATTCAATCTAATCGTAAACACGTTTCGAATTCAATTTGGAAAACGTCTCAATTTTATGCGATTCCAAATTCAAGTATTCGATTGGCGCGAACAAAACGAAAGGTGATCGAACCGCGGGTTTAATTTGGTTTTTCTCGTAAATTGTTTTCTTTTACAGTTTTGGCCAGTGCGTTCTTAGAGCAGAATTGTGGGGTCATCGGCTGTAAGCCATTACAAATCTCAGAAAAAAAAACATTGCGAATTGTATAACTGTTGGTGTTATCGCTCAGACACGTACATTTATCGGCTGCCTTTAAAAGGAGGTCTTAAGAAGTTGTTTTAAGCGTTAAAATCGCGTGAGCGTTGCGATTGTAAGAATTTTCTCTCTCAAGGCGAGCTTGGTTGTGAGACTTGTGAGTCACGGCAAGGTTGCACGAGTTTTTTTTAATACTTAATATTCTCTCGTTTATTATCTGTGGATCGCCCATAGACGTCGGTGGAAGTGGTAGGTACTTGCTCGCACGCGTCCTCTCGTTTGTAACTGCTTAGTAACAATCAATGTGTTTTCACTTTAAAATAAACTACGAATTTTCGTTTCATGCATGTTACGTAATGATATTGGAGTGGGAGTCTGTGTCATAGTTTATGTAGTAAATAAAAAAATAAAAAAACAGTTGAATTAAGAACCTCTTCATTCTTTAGTTATTTTTTTTTCAATTATATTTTATAAAAATCTAAATGACACACTTTTGATTCGAATCTTAGTTCCTCATTGCATTGTTTAATTACGATTTATAATACCAATCACTTTTATTGATCCAACTTCGATCGATTTTCGTAATTCAACGAGTTTTATTAACGCCATTTGATGTTTTGCCATTGGTTTGATTAAAAAGTTAATTCACTTTCAATTTCCTATTCGTACATAAGGAAGTGCATTATTAATCGACTTTACCCATCGGGCATCTTAGGTATTCGTGGGCGGACGTCGTTGGGGCATTTTTGTAAAAAAAACTCAATTTGAATAAAAATAGTTTTTTTTTTCATAGTCAGAATCATGGACGCTTATGAAAAAAAAACTAATATTTCATACTTTATGATTCCATTCCGTGACCGCCATACAAAGTTTTTTTTTTACTTTCAGTATCGATTACGCCTTTGATTCTGTGTACGAAATACCTTTTTTTAGAAAAAAAAAAAACTTACTACTTTTTATAAAATTATCCAATTATACAGTCGGTCGAGGGCGCCCTCGAAGAACGTATATCGACCAGATCGGCTATGTGCTAAAGGGAGGCCAAATTAAGAGTACCCGAAACCGTCGAGCGTGTATGACGAGAGTGATGAATGTTAGTGAAGCGAAAGAAGTATGTCAAAATAGAAGCGAATGGCGCTCTGTTGTCTCTGCCTACCCCGCAGGGAATAAGGCGTGACGGTTATGTATGTATGTATGTATACAGTGTATGAGTGGACGTTAGAGGCAAACTTAAATGAAGCGAGAGAAGTATGCCAGAATTGAAACGAATGGCGCTCTGTTGTCTCTGCCTATGGGAATAGTGCGTGATGATTAGATATGTATGTATGTATGTATGTAACACACAGTTATTCTTCACTAAAAGCCGCCAAACAGTGCAATTAGAACAGTACCCCTATTGTAACGGATTACTAATAAAATACGCCTCCATTGCTTTTATGTCAGTGTCAAAAGTGTCAATGTCAAATACTGTGAGATTGTTTCTTTTTAAACCCTAGCACAGAATAAGTAGTGCTACGTACAGAAAGTCCACTCCCGGACATGTTTAGGCGTAAGGGCGCTTGTGCACTACCATGAATTTTACGGTCCGGCTTTTTAATTGAGGTCTCGTCTTGCTTACTCTTCCATTAAATAGTATTGACGTGAGCGGGACGGCGCGACAGACCTTAAAAAACCGAACGGCCGGACCGGAAAATTCATGGTAGTCTAGTGCACAAGCGCCCTAAGGCGTAAATATGTTGCGTCTCTTTCTACCGTTACTTGCTTGCCGTAGATCTTTACGAAGACTCACTGGAGTGCCAAACTGAGGAGTCTGCAAATTAGGAAACAGGTAAAATAGTAACCTGCCCCTATTCTACCTCTTTTCTCATCTCTCATCTCATGTCTTATTAGCTGCCACAGGCATTGCAGATACATAAGCCGCCTAGTAGTACTATAATTACGTAGGAAAACATGGCTTAGAAATACAAATGAACCGGGAAAGCTGAATTTTTGATATGACGTAGGAAATGCCTCAAAAAGCTTCACTTAAAATTGTCGACCGAGATTTTCTATGTGGGTTTTCCGCCATCTTGGAAAAAAAAGTTAAGATTGGTTTTTTGACAATAACTCGGCTATCCGACGAGATACGATAATTCTGTCAAGAAGTTTTTTGTAGCTCTTTTTATGCTCTATAATTTATGTATAAATACGTACAGTTTGCGTAACATTCAATTCATATTCAAACAATTCCTGCACTATAGTGCGCGGGGCCTTAAAGGCGATTCCGAGTTAATAAATGCAAACATATTTAAAATTTTCGCGCGTTCAATGTATTTAGACTTCGGGCACAAACGGTACAGCATAAATTAGGTACGTCACGCGTCGTTGATAAGTCCACGATAAAACAGTATAATTCATAATATTATACGCAAGTATAGTAAGCCAAAACCAAAATAAATTTTGTTTATTCAAGTAAGCCGTATGGGGCAGTTTTGGACGTCTTTTTTTTTAGTTTACTAAGCACTTCGTATAGACGATGAATGCCGAGAATGCGCCGCAAAAACTTGACACAAAGTCATTTTTTGTGCGAAGAAAATCCATAGTCTGCGGGGGGGCCTAAGAAGTGGTTAGAATTGAGTATAAGTGTTTAGGATCACATATTTCCATACAAAAAATTGTAATACAAAGACTGCATTTTAGGTACGTAATTGTATTTTAATTTTCATATATTTGTTAGGCGATAAACGCAACTACATAGTATAATAAACTTTTATCGTTTTGTATATTTTTAAACGTTGAAGAAGTTGTGTATCCGTGTGATCTCGGGATTAGCATAACACCTCTCCATTTCTTCCGTGGGTGCCGTAGAGAATGGCTGCGGTACGTGGAATTCAGGAATACAGTCGTAAGGACTCTGTATGGATGTGTAAAGATATTGTCAAGGACGTTTTTGTATTCTAAACATAGTTCGATTAGTGATCAGGTGATCACACTAAAAGAATTAATTAAAATTTTCCTAACCTCAATTTCACAATGTTTTTGCAAGAACTCTACTTTGATATTGCAAAACCAAGGACCGAACAATTAAGATAATAGTATAGATTTTGTGATAAACAGGTCCATCTTAAGTGGTTGATGGGCCAATCGGCGAAATGTGCAAGCGAAAGAGGTTATACTTTGAATCGTTTCTATTCTGTTATTCAAGGTTCGATCTATTATCAAGAGATAGAAAAGTAGAGTAGATTACGTCACTTTCATCTTTTTGTTTTTTTATTAGGCCAAAATAGAGGTATATTAGTCGTTGGAGGTCGTAAGTCTCAAATCCGCCATTGTTTATGGTAAATACAATCCAGTTAACTTTGGTAGGCGTATTTTGCTGTAAGTATTGGACGTAAATTTAAACAAAATGAAAACAAAATCAAGATCGTTTCTGTGTTACGAAAATTACCCATTTTAATTGTACTGCTAATTCCTCTACGTTTCTTCCGTTGGTGTCGTAAGAGGCGATTAAGGGTAGCTGAGATATGCTTTAAGAAACAAGCAAGGTATTATCATCAATTTAAATCTAAGTTTATGTTGGTGGTCTCTAGGTACAGTCAACAAATAGTATATTCATGCGGCCAAAGTGCCGAAAATATGTACAAACGACTTTAATGTCGAGGCAATGAAAGCGTGTGTACATATTTTTGGAACTTTGACTATGTGGTATCCTTATTGCAGACTGTACAGTCACGAACCGGGATTGTTGAGCCACTTGCCACTGTTCGCAATTTAGACGTGTAATCAAAGACCGATGTGACTGTTTAGATGTCAGCTATTGGATTAGTATTACACGACCAAGTTACAAACATAGGTAAGTGGCGTAACAATCCCTGTTCGCGATGGTACCTACATGTTTTTGACTCAATATGGATGCTATCAACCTTGGCCAATGAAAGCAGATTCATTATAATTTTCCACAAACGGACAAGTTAATTAAGCTTCAATGCTTTACAGATTATATTTTAACGTCAAGGTTTATCAAACAGCGCGACCTTAGCGAAATACTACTAATTGCTGTCAAGACTAATAAAGGAACTTAATCGATTCAAGAATCGAGTAAATCCTCCGTTAGGCTGGGTTCACAGCTGTCCGGGAGACCCGTACGGGCTGTTGCTACGGGCCCCCGGAGCGGGAGCACAACTGAGGAACTAGAGCATCGTTTCACAGCGACGTGCTTTATTTACTCTCAAAATATCATTAAAAAAACTGATAATTCAATCGTAAAATACATGTGACAAACTCAGTTTGTGAAGTTCCCAACACGCACTGGCCCGCGTGGGAACTAAAGCCCAAAACCGAGAGGAGGCCTGTGTTCAGCAATGGGACATAATTAATACATACATACATATTCTCACGCCTGTATTCCCAAGAGGGGTAGGCAGAGCACATGGATTCAAAAATCCAGTGCCACATTTAGCAATTTCAGCAGGGTAACCAATTGGTTAAACGTGATATTGCAGTGACGGGTTGCTAGCCCATCGCCCACAATACACTAACCCCTTTCCCAGAGTCGACTCTTACGACACCCACGGGAAGAAAGGGGGAGATGCTATTCTAACCCGTCACCACACGGGTAATAATATAATAAATAAGGCATAATTAATAAGGCTAGATTATTACTTTTTCCTTGTATTTTACAAGTAATTTTCAATGCTAGTTGCAAGCGTGGCGCGTGGCGCTGTGACCTCACGCTACGATCCAACGCACGCCACGCGAACGCCCCGCGCCCGTGTGACGAAATCTAAAGCCACGCGAACGCCCCGCGCCTGTGACGGAATCTAAACAGTCCCTTTTTTCCAGGCTGACCATCGGAAGCCTCCCGCTTCGGAGACGACCTTCGCCTGATTGGCTCGCGACGCGCTGTCACTTACGCAAACGCACGCACCAGACCAGCCTCAAGACCTGGAGAGCTCCACGGGAAGACCTGGCACGCAGCAGCTCTCGCACCAACAGACCAGGCCACTAGCCAAGACCTGGGACGAATGAGCTGAGGTGATGACTCAACACAGCCGCCTAGATTCTGACGTCACCTAAGATGAAGTTCACGACTGGGTCCAGTTCGAGTAGCCTGGCTAGTGACTCCTTGTCAAGGAAGTCTACGCTATGTATTTACACGGAGATCGATGCGCCGGCGCCGCCTCCGCCTTGCGAGAGGGTGAGTTGCTTTTTGTACTAAGTACAGTCGAGTTCATTAATATATGAGCAAAACTGAGGGTTCAGAAATATCTGTACACTTTTATGACATTGACAATAAGGTGCAAAAGTTTACATATTTGGCATTTGTCTGCTCATATATTTATGAACTCGACCGCTAGTTCCCTAAATATCAGAAGTGCAAAATACTAGATTGCCGACATACCTGCTTAACAAAATATCAGATTCCCGGAATACCAGATTTTCTTTAAGCTATGTTCGTTTTTATATCGAAACAGCCTTTGCGAGCCTGGTGTTTTCATTATCCGGTATTAAAGGAATTCGGTTTTAAATGGAACATAGTGAATTGAGAACATGATACTTAACAAAACTGTTACAAAAACGAACATAGCATAAAGAATATCTGGTATTTCGGGAATCTGATATTTTGATAAGCAGGTATGTTGGCAATCTAGTATTTTGCAATTCTGATATTTAGGGAACGAGCGAACTCGACTGTACCTTGCTAAAAGTTTGGGCTCTGTATTTTTGTTGTAAAGGGGAAATGAGCATCTTATAGTAGGGATTAACCGTCAGTAAACACCTCAATCGGGTTCTGTTTGAAGGCGAACTTCAAATGTATGGAGAATGCGACAAAAACGGTTATATCTTTTAATTGCGTTGATTTAGATCAGTTTTTTCAATTTGGGGGCCGCGACCCGTAGTGAGACGTAAAACCTCGGCAAGGGGTTGCCAGGGGTTTCAATATTAGGTAAAAAATATAGTCAAAAATCAATAGTACTGGATTGCATTGTTGTTCTTGTTCCAGTTATAACAGTGTAAATCTTAATTGAAATACCGGGTCACACAGTATTTTATTTGATCTCAATTTCATCGTTCTTGAGGACAAGGATCTTGATGGCCAGACAACGCAGTGATCTTATGGGTCCTATGTTTCGTGAAGTATGGACCTCTAAAAGCCCATTTTTTTTTAATAGCCAACACCAGATAAAAGTGAAACCTGTTCCATAGCAGGTTTGTTTGTTAACAAGACACCTACAAGACAATTAAATTTTACAAGCTTTTATACTCGCGGCCCACTTCCCATGATCAGTAGAAATCTCGCATATTTCTGTTGCCATTACGGTATTCAGTGAATACCACGAGTCTACACTGGCCATGAGCGCTAGCGGTGTAAACAATTTACTTGAACAATTGGGTATTTGACTAAAAGAAATGATTTAGTCCGTCAGATGTTACCAAAAATGTTGTAGAAGTATTTTTTCTTTTATTCGACAAACAAGAAATGATGAGGATGCACTGCTCTGACGTGACGTGCTAAAATTTTTAACACGGCGTGACGTCACAAGCCCCCTCGGAAGTTTGATGATCTACCTTTGTCGATGTTTAATTATTTGATAAATCAAAAAACACGTGTCTTATATTTTTCAAGAATCGTTACATATAGAGGTTTTTCTGTGTGATATGCGGGATAGAATAACACCTCTCTATTTCTTCCTGTAGATGTCGTAAGAGGCGACTAAAAAATAGGTTTCGGTATGCTTTAGTTAGGCGATAGGCTAGCAACCTGTCAATATACCTCTTCTATCAGTTTTAAACCTAAAATTTATGCTTGACGTAGCTAAGAATCATGAAATAGTCATAGTTTTGTTTGTCTCGTGAGCTCCGCCTACCCCATTTGGGAGAACAGGCGTGTATGTATAATATTTACAGTCTCAACGGCCGTAGTATGAATGTGGCTCGTCTACCAAAACAAGGGGGCAAAGGCCGCGATTATCATTCCGAGGCGGCGCCTGCGCAGCCAAAGTAACGAGTATCGACCGCTTTCACCGTGCTGTTTGGGACTATTTCGGCTAATGCGATTGTTCTATGAAAACGAAAGTATGTGCAATACCACGGAATAGTACTACGTACCATCGAACCAATTGATTCCTGACCCATTATAGAACCTATTCACAGTAAACGTCATAGTGACATTGTATTGCTCGACAGGCGAAATCTCAATAACGTTTATTGTGATAACGTTCTGGGATGGGTCAGGAATCAGTTGGTTAGAATGGTTAGATAGTACAGTCACGAATCGGGATTGTTGAGCCACTTGCCCTGTTCGCAATTTAGGCGTGTAATCAATGACCGATGTGACCAACTAGATGTTAGCTATTGGATTAGTATTACACGACCAAGTTACAAACATAGGTAAGTGGCTCAACGATCCCGGTTCGCTATGGTACTTGTCTAATTTACCCCTATGTTTAGGCGCTAACTAATGCCGACTCTTTCTACCGTTAGTTGCTTGCTGTAGATCTTTGCGAGGTTTTGCCGGTGAAGCGTACAGTCAGCGTCTGATACATGTATACACTTTAGTACCTTTTCTAATTAACCTCATATTTGAACTCTCGCATGAAATTGTCACTGCGATCACAGTGACAAAGTACCAAAGTGTAACCATGTATCAGACGCTGACTGTACCTCTGTGGACCTCCCCTGGTAATATTAAGTGAACACTTAATAAAAGAAACACTTTCGAGAGAGTCAGAGGATACTTTTTGAGATTGGCAAAACTAAGTCGGCTGATGGGTTAGAAATCAATTTGTTATGTAGTTGAAATCTTATCCATGTTATGTCGGGTTTAGGATGACTCCTCTCCATATCTTCCGCCGATATCGTAAGTGTCGACTAAGGAAAAAGGGTTAAGTATGCTTTAGGCGGCAGGCTAGCAACCTGACCCTATTATATCTCTTTTTTTTATGTTAAACCTACGTAGAATGAATGTTTCGAGTGCTCCTCCTAACCCGTATGGTAATACAGACGTGTTTATATTAAGTACAATCGAACCAACTGATTCCAGAGTCAGGAATCCTGACCCACCGCAGAACGTTGTCACAATAAACGTAACAAAGATTTTCTTTGTCAAGCAATGCGATGTCACTATGACGTTCGCTGTGAATAGGTTCTATGGTGGGTCAGGAACCAATTGCTTCGATGATATGTATGTTGAAAAATGTAGTTGAATAATGAAAATATCTTCAAAGTCGACCAAGTAGGCGTCTCGCCTTGACTATTGATTGCGAAGCCAACAATAATTACACGAGCACAAAAAACTGAATCATTAAGAGTCGATTCGGATCAAAAAAGATAATTTTCCCATTGTAATGATTGAGTCGTTTAACGCGAACCTATCTGACGTTGACTTAGTTTGTTAGACGTATAACAAGAATAACAACGATAGATAAATCTGACTGGGCATGACAGGTCCACTCCGCAAAAGGACCTCGGAAAAGGTACCATCGCGAACCGGGATTGGTGAGCCACTTACCTATGTTTGTAACTTGGTCGTGTAGTACTAATCCAATAGCTAATATCTAGTCGGTCACATCGGTCATTGATTACACGTCTAAATTGCGAACAGTGGCAAGTGGCTCAACAATCCCGGTTCGTGACTGTACCTACGGCAAATAGGCAACGGTAGAAAGAGAGCAATATTTTTACCCCTAAACATGTTTGGAAGGGAACCTTCTGTACGTAGTCGTACCTATTCTTTTCTTGGCTTCGATGCACATTTAATTATTGACAATACATTATTGTACAAAATAGTGTGTGATCTAGTTTTGATGAATAAAAAAAATCAGGACAATTTGTTACTTAAGAAGCCCTACACCCAGTGAAGTATCGCCCGAGTCTATTACAGATTATATACTTAAAGTCTATGTATATCGACATTAAGGAGTCGATAAGTGAGAAGTCACTAGGACAAGATATTCTGGGCAAAAGCACCACCACTATTCGGGCCCTGCATTTGAATTAGGAATCTACGTTTAAACAAAACAGCATCTGCTCAGAACACGTCAGTTTATGATTTGAAAATCTGTTTTAACAAAAGAACATCTCCTCAGAACACGTCTCCGATTTGAAAATCAACGTTTAAAACAAAAGACCAACTCGGAACACCTTCTGATTTTAAAATTGTTTTCAACAAAAGAGCATCTGCTCCGAACACATCGCAGTGTGCCAACGCGTTTCGCGATCCACTTTAGCAAGCCTGTCGTCACATCAAGGCCCCACGGGCCACGAGCCTTCCTGCACTTTCACGACTTTACGGCGTGCTATTCAGCTGACACACAATCATAATAGGCGTATAATAGCCTTTTACATTACCAGTTATTGAATATGTTCGTTTTTAAAGTTACTTTCTGTTTGTTTACCCTCAGGAGCAAAGTGCTAGTCAAGACAATAGCAGGCCAAATTTGATGGGGTTTTGTTTATGTCCTTTTGTTGCATATCTACCATCTTAATCATTAAATCGTCTCGAGTCACCACTATATTGCATAGGCATTCGATTGTAATATTCGATTTCAGATTAATCGGAAGTCGGGAAGTGTGTCAAATAACTTCCAAGATCTGTCCCACATTAATACTGTCTTACAGAGCAATTTGACAAAGGGCATACTTTACTGATTGGTTAGTTTTGAAAAGCATGGCGCCTGTATTCCCAAATGGGGTAACAACAGACAAAACCACTTCTATTTCAAGTTACATCAATTTTTAACCGACTTCAAAAAGAGGAGGTTCTCAATTCGACCTAATTTTTTTTTTTTTTTTTTTTTTTTTTTTTTTTTTTTTT
>BHDV01054562.1:148698-179915 GCA_005406045.1 Adoxophyes honmai | reverse complement strand
GATGAAGTCAAGATTTTACATTCAGTAAACAGAATCTTTTCAAAATATTGCTAATTTGAAGTCGGTTTTTTTTTGTTCAAAATTTTAGGTTTTAAGTTAGTTATAGTGATAGGTTGCTAACCTGTCGCCTGTAGCACCTTAATCTTTTTCCTTCGCCTCTTACGACAGCCACGGAAAAAAGGACAGGTGTTATTCTTAACCTGACACTACACGACATACGTTCAATATCGTCTAAATCACAGCTCGCAAATAAGAGAGAGCTATTTTGTGGTGCCTTTTTAGAGTTACGTTTCCCTAGATGTAGTTAGTAATGTCTACCATACTTTGTTTCATTAAAGATGAGTTTGGCGATGCGTCCAAGGCTGGTCACTTCGACCATCAATGCCCAAAAGTCCGACCGTGACACGATTTTGTCCGATTCCGAATAGTGACGCAATTCGACCTTGCTCGAGGCATCGCTTAGGTATCGAGTCATGCCAAAAGTTTTTCCGGTATTCGAATGCTATAGTGTTGTCCACCTACAAGGAGGACAGATTACAGGGTTGCTAGTAAGGTAAACGTCCCTGTGCTCGACACTGACCCAATACTTGGCACTTGCAACTTTATGTCATAGTAAGACAGGTGACAGATGGGTGTCATCTATTGGGCGTTGAAGCGTCGAGCATTAGTACTTTTACCTTAACTCTGTTTCAAATATTGGAAATGGGTGGGTGTTCTATGACCACGTGGAATTCCGACTGAGATGATGTGTGATGGTGAAATACATGGTGTAACACTTATTATTTTAATACCCTTTTTTAAGCACTCCATATTAAGTTATTTAATCGTTTATCCAGTTAATAGGCACATGAGGTCACTTTTAAACGTTGGCAATAGTCGGAGCGAATTTTATAAATATTTGGAAAGAGGTCGGAACAGCGATTTTGGAAGTTGTTATTCTGCGTAAACTGCAATCTGTAGGCACTGCAACACGTGGGATAAGACCATGCCTCTCATTTTCTGAAGTCTATAGTTAAACAGTGACGGGTATAGTCTATCTCGCGCAGTTCTACCACGTTGCCGTGCTATGCTAAGCTAGTTATATAAAAAAAACATTCCTGTTAAATTCCAGTTATTTGACAAGAAATTTTCTTTCTTCTTATCTGGTGGGTTAACTTGGTTATCTACGAGGAACAGAGCAGCGACTCAAGATACGCGGTTACGAACGCGCGTGTTTAGTTAATTTATTCGCATTACTAAAACAAACATATTCCAATAAACAGCAAGAGTCGCTAGAACGTCTAGTTTTATTATTTAGCACTGATGATATCAGGATCCGTATTTTTTTAGACACTTTGGTATTTTTTTTTTTAAGAAAATTGCATGTAATCATATTTCCAACTAGACTAGAGAGAATGTGTTCTCAGATATATTTCACGTCTGTCTTCCTAAATGTGGTTGGCAGAGCAAGACTAATCCTACATCAGGTTTTGTAGCCACTTGTAGCAAATTGTAAGGTTTTACGTTCAGATGTTTTATAGTGACAGGTTGCTAGGCTTTCGCCTGAAATATACCTTACCTCGTATGATATCTAGGGAAGAGACGTGCAGACGTGTTAACCCGACACCGCACGAAATTTGTACATACATATTGTCACGCCTGTATTCCCAAGAGGGGTAGGCAGAGCACATGAATTCAAAAATCCAGTGCCACGTTTAGCATTTTCAGGGTAATCAGATGGTTAAACGTGATATTGCAGTGACAGGTTGCTAGCCCATCGCCCACAATACATTAACCCTTTCCCAGAGTCGACTCTTACGACACCCACGGGAAGAAAGGGGGAGGTGCTATTCTAACCCGGCACCACACGAAAGTTTTTTATAGTAATTTCAAAACTAATGCTCTTCTAGTACGTTACATAGTGATGCATACACAATGCGCCAAAGTCTTTGTGCGCCCTTAAAGAGGCTAAAGCCAAGGATACACTAGGAGACAAATGTCCCACGACACGTGTCCCCAGCAACGTCGGGAGAAGTAGCCTCGCTCGACATGTCTGGCAACATTGTGCGACACGTGTATACGCGGATATGAGTCGCGCGATGTCGCCAGATATGTCAGGCGAAATCGGCCGGCTTCGCTTGATATGCCAACGCATGTCGTGGGACATTTGTCCCCTAGTGTATCCTTGGCTTAATGCGATGGTGATTGGGTCTGTCTTACCATCGAACACGATGCCGATTGGCATTGGCATGTACCACTGAAGTTCAATACCACTATTTGAAATATTGTACATTATCTAACGTCCCAATCACTTTCGCCGATCGGCGTGCCATTGTTGGCTCAGGTTGCAGGTTACTGAACTTGCCGAAATGATATGAAAGTGGCCTGATGACATCATCTCTTGGTAATGGATACTGTCTTGGCCTACGCGTTGGCCATGCCCGCGTCAGAATGCCATGGGAGTCAGAGAGACTGAGACCTTTTCACGCTATGGTTACGTGCTGGGATGTTCTTTAAGTCCTTAGTCTGTTTTTGAGTTTCAAAGTTAAGTCGGCGACTTAGATTATTTCTGGTTTAGTAGATACATTGCACTAGTATTTATAGCTATCGCACGAGGTTGCTATCACACCGGCCGCTTTCTTATATTTATTGTAGGTATGTTCATTCACAAAAAAAGTCACCTAAAATAGTTCGTGTAGCGTCTAATGTCAAACTTGACAGTTACAATTAAAGACATTTTTTTGAAATGTTTCGTTACGATAATTATTCGGATTCTATTGTTGGATCACTAGGGTTGCAGCACCTGTGAGCTGTATTCGTTTGTCTTCGGTAACGGTCGTGTTCGTATTCGTACTCCCGAAAACTCCCGAAGACAGCATCGGGGGTCTTGGCTGTCCTAAGACTTTCGCGGTCTTGAAAGAGCAACTCGCAGCCCTTTCAAGACCACGAAAGTCATGCAGATGCAAATCACTCGCCCGTCAAGGATTTCACAGTAGAATGGATTTTGAAAAAGTAATTATGCTAAAGCAGCTTTCGTTAACTTGTGCCGTTCCGCTTGCTTATCAGAGTGTACGTTTACGCTCTTTTTATTTTACACCATAGTAATACGATGCTTGTGTGATCTGCGGCGGGTCCCATTGTTTCATGGATACCACCGTTTCCTTTCCGTCAGAACACCTATTGTAATGGATTAGTAATAAAAATACTCGTCGATTTCGTTTGTATCGTGCGCGTTCGTCCCTAGCAATGTACTACCTACAGACTTCAGAGCGTCTAGTGTGTTCATTTCGATAGGCAGTCGTTAACGAATTCGTTTGCGAGTTACCGCAAAATTGTATGGAAACCGAGACAGCGCCGCCAGCGGAACGTTTGCACAACCTGTCACGATCGACAAGTCTCCATACATTCCGCGACAACTCGCAAACGAATTCGTTAACGACTGCACCACTAGACTTCAAAACAAAACTTTGGACGCCAATGCAAACGCGATCGAGACTTTCTAGTTAAATAGGGCAGGGGGGTGTCACTCCGCCGTTCCGCCGCTGAGCTACAAGTACATATCGGCGGCCTCATCGATGAGGCCTAATCAGTGGTTGCCGCGCACTGACCCGCGGCGCACGCGCGCACGATTCAGTTTATACATCACACATGTGACAAATGTCGCCTAATGTATCTTTGGCTTAAATATTACAAACAACATAAATCTGATAGATACCTACATATTTACATACAGTCACGCCTGTGTTCCCAAATGGGGTAGGCAGAGCACACGAAAAGTAATATAGACAAAAACATGATTACGTTTATATTGCAGTCACTTCTAGCATAGTTTTAGGTTTGCAAAGATGGAAGAGGTAGAATAGTGACAGGTTGCTAGCCTGACGCCTAAAACATACCTAAACCTATTTCCTTAGTCGCCTGTTACGACATCCACGGAAGAAATTGAGAGGAGTTATTCTATTCTGACACCACGCGGATAGTTATGTACAATAGGTAGGTATTTAATTAAAGTATTGACTTGACAACCCTATTTTCGGGTCATTTGACAAGGTGTGGAATAATGTCGACCTTCGCGCGGCGCCAGAGAGCTCAATTTCGGCTGCTAGCGTGCGGTCCGTTTGTTAATAATAATTAAGTAGGCACATAAAAAGGCGGCATTTGTGAAAATCAAAGCAGTGAGGCTTCTGTACTTGTACTATTATCTATTCTGTGGTTAGGGTTAGAGTTTAGGCACATTATTTGGTACAAGTCTTTTTGTGAAAAGTAATATTTTAAATTGATTCAGTTTATACTAAATGGCTGTGTTTAGATGGTCTTTTGAAGTCGTAGGCGCAAGATTTGCTTCACGCCGGCTAGATTCGATAGGGCTATCGATTAATAGATAAATTTATCTTATCATCCATTCATTAGATAACATTATTAAATTAGCTTTTATCAGTCTGATATACTAGGGCGTAATTTATTGAGGCGGGAGGCGGGTACTAGATATTAAATCGGTAAATTTGCTACCTACTACACAGGCGGACAATGAGACGATCAAATTCCACAAATTTTCTAAGAATCTATTTTCTTTTGAGAACCGAACTGAAGAAGTTTGAGAAGTTAAGAACTGGTGTCACTATTATACCTCTTTCGTGTGTTTTTAAATCTAAAATAGTGTTAAAACTGGCTGCAAGCTGTAAAATAGTTTAATGTGTTCTGTCATGGGAATATATCTGGGGGCACGGCCGTGCCCCCACCAAGTCGAGCAAAAAGTACCATCCTTTTCTCGAAGCAATTCAGACCATATTCGACCTCCTGTAACTTCGTTGTGGATGAAACTAGAAGACTGAAATTTTCAGTAATCATGCAGGCATTGTAAAGACACGTATATTTTAAATTTCGTTCAATTTGAACCAGTATTTAACCGACTTCAAAAAGGAGGAGGTTCTCAATTCGACCTAATTTTTTTTTTTTTTTTTTTTTTTTTTTTTTTTTTTTTTTTGTGTGTATGTTACTCGATAACTCGAAAACCCGTGGACCGATTTTCAAAATTTTTTTTTTAATCGAAAGGGTATAACTCGAAATTGGTCCCATTTGCACGACACCAGGATCTGATGGTGGAATCTTGGAGAAATCGAGGGAACTCTTCAAATTTTGTATGGAGATGTACGGCGTTTTCGGTAATTTGTTGATGAAGTCAAGATTTTACATTCAGTAAACAGAATACTTTCAAAATATTGCTAACTAGTTGTGCCCGCGACTCCGTCCGCGTGGAATAGTGACAAATTTACCCCGTTTTTCCTACATTTTCCACTGTTTCTTCGGTCCTATTGGTCGCAGCGTGATGTTATATAGCTTAAAGCCTTCCTTGATAAATGGTCTATCCAACACAATAAATATTTTTCAATTCGCACCAGTAGTTTCTGAGATTAGCGCGTTCAAACAAACAAACAAACTCTTCAGCTTTATTATATTAGTATAGATTTGAAGTCGGTTTTTTTTTTGTTTAAAATTATTTAAGAATTATAACGGGAATTTACACGTGTTTTCAGGCGATGGCCAAGTCTCGATATATTTATTTATACCATGTTATACCGACTTGGTATTACGTGGATGACGTGGATCTCACAACTTTTTACCGCAGAACATCTGAGTTGCGAGACTTGGTTTTTTTGACAAGTATTGTTTTTGATGGGAATACCAATTGGGAATATGAAAACCCGAAAGAGATGTCGATTTTTTTTTAGTTGACAAAGTTGCATAATTTTTGTAACATAATAACTGCACTTCTCGTATTTACTTTGTTTACAAACAAATATCTGATTAGTTCGTGTTATTTTTATGAATGTGTCGTTTAAAAATTGCTGCGTTATCGAATATTGCGCTGAGCATTAATTGTTCGGCGGAATTTTTTGTAATGATAAATTATCATTGACTATATCGATAAACTAGGTATTTATAAAAATAACTTGGTGAGGTATTCGTCAACTTCCGTTTGATGTAATGTGTAATTGAGACGATGTTTTTTTAAAGAAAAACTATGAACGTCGTAGAATGTAACTTTATAATGTCCCAAATATTAAGCGATCGTTTCAAATTGCTCTCAAAATTCTGAAAGAGTAATCGAGAATGTAGTTTAGTCTTAAACTAGGTCACTATTTAATTATCCCCTTTTTCATATGAAAAAAAAAAAATTACTCGCCGGTAAAGAATGAATACCACGACAGAATTTTCTTCTCGTGTAGTTGAATTGAGCCTCTGATTTACTTGTGAGCGCGGTCATGATCATGACATTTCTGGTCGAGAACTTCACACGCAATATTGAATTACTTTATCGCCGTGTGCAGGTTTCCTCTCAATGTCGTATATATAGATTAGCTTAGGTAATTCAAAGCCGAGATTTTTCACATATCTCGTTGTACATTAACTAACCGGGCAATTGTCGTTTGTCCTGCTTAGACTTTTATCAATAGCAATGCTCTCATATTTTGTTCTTATGTGTGCGTCAGGTAAAAAGCTGGCACAGAAAGCCCCAAACATCGCTTGTATGTCACGGATTACGTAACGGCGGTGTCTTACCCAAGCACTGTCATTTGTTAAATTACAGTTTCTAAGAGTAATCACTCTTAACGGCGACCATTCGGCATGTCAAGTCTGACGTGAACTGAACACGCCAGCGATTAGATATGCTGGGCCAGAGCTGAAGGTCAATGACCTCGTGTCCGCCATTTTGTCGTGAGACAGCAAAGGGACTAACGACACGAATAGAGGGCGTCACTTTCGTCGTGATGTCACTTTGGGTCACACGCGGAAAGGAACATGAAGTTCATGACTTGACACATGCATATAGTCACGGCTATGTCCACGGGGTAGGCAGAGCATACAAACATACGCCTATGTTCCCAAACGTGAAATGAAGAGCGTAGACAAACTATAGTTTAGTTCGTAGTCAATTCTATAGCATAATAATCAGTTTAAAAGTAGATGAAAGAGGTATAATAGTGACAGGTTGCTAGTCTGTCGCCTAAAGCTTACCTAAGCCTATTTCTCTAGTCACCTCTAGTGACATTAAAATCGGAGATCACACAGAAATAGACGCATCAACATGTTGCAAAATCTGTCACAAAGGGGTTAGTTACAGGTTCTTTCAGATTGAGGTTTAGATCTTTCAAAAGGGTTACCAAGCCGCAATCGTATTCCGTAAGAGGCTACTTAGGAAATAGGTTTAGGTATGATTTAGATGACAGGCTAGCAACCTGTCAGGAAATCCTTAAAGATGCCAAGATAATCCCTTCATCAACAAGCGTTGCGATTACGCAAGGCAATGTATATCTGGCAGTAAGTATCTACCGCAAGCTTGTGCAAACCATGGTGCAACAACCATGGTCTATGGATCTGTGCCACGGTATAATTAGAGCCATGGTCTCGCATAGACCAGAGAAAAAGCGCGACTTATGTGGGTTGGATTATATGTTGGGTGGTTGACTAAAAAAACCGGCCAAGTGCGAGTTGGACTCGCGCACGAAGGTTTCTTTACCAAAACCGTCAGAAAATCACGTCTTTTCGGGAGCCCTCCTTGACTATTATTCTCAGTTTATTTGCGTGGATGTCGCAAAAGGCGACAAAGGAAAGTAAACTTTAGATAAGATTTAGGCGACAGGCTAGCAATCTGTAAGTAGTATACCTTTATCATCTGTTTTAAACGTAATATTAGAGCTAATGCAGTATACTAAAATTCGCTTTGACCAAGTGTTTAACTAGCTCAAAATAAATGACCAAATCAACAAATATATCCTCGCTCAGAACACTAAGTTGTTTAACAGTTTTTGTTTTAAATCAAACAGATTGTAATCAAACTATGGTTATACTTGTATTTATACTACTTGAAGCCTCAGGCGACAGCAATCATCCATTTTCCACTAACTCTCCCATATCAAACGTTGCAAAAACGTGTGGCGCGTGCGGCTAGCCAACATAATAAACTTAGTCATTATCAATTCTACACGTTCAGGCGACTGCGTAACGACGCTAAGTTTATATCCTGCCATTGCCATGAACTGTCAATTGTCATTTTTTTTAATTAATATGGCGCCTGGAACGTTGTTAAGCTAAGGACACACATGACAGGCAGCCGTGAAACGTCATTCAAGTCGAGTGTCACTTGTTTTAATTTGAACAACGAATGGACTGAGATCGTGCTAATGTGACACGAACTGTTTTAAATCCTGTTGCACACAACCAGTGGCAATAGGCAGGCCATATTGCATACAGAACCCATCGTCGTTAGGGTAAAAAAGTGCTCGAGTGTAGACCACCCACGGACTAGCAAGCGCATCCGAGGACGTCCACCTACAGGATGGACGACATCTTATAAAGGTCGCCGGAAGACGCTGGAAGCACGCTTCCAACCGGTACATATGAAAGTCCAGGGGAGGCCTATGTTCAACGTCTTATGGCTGATATGATTATGATGACGACAGCCAAGAAAACTTGAATTTAAAAAATCAACAACACTCACAAAAGGCAATTTAGCTAGGTAATAACTGGGTAAGCTTGTAAGCACCTAGTCAATGGAATTTGACAGCAAATGGGCCAAAACTTTAGAAGGTACTTTTGTCATGTTCATGTGTAGTGTGTATACGCCCTGATACGAAAGCAAAACGAGTAAAAACAATGGCACGCGCGGACGTTGCGTTTCGTTTCACGGTCTGTCGGGCTGACCTTTTGTTTTTTTTTAATAGGATTCTAACGTCTTGATCTATCGCGTGAATTGGAACGTTACAATTCGTTGCAAGACACTTTATGTTTGTACCGTTGTAAGTTATAGCATTTAATTGCGACGCCATGTTGATTGATTTCGGTATCAAATAAAAAAAGGATTTTTAATTCTTATAGAGCTATTTTTAGCCCTAGGAAAGCTTGGAACCTTTTTGTTTTCTTGAAATTGGCACATTGAAATCAAAATGTATGACCAATAACAGTTTAAATATTCATGTTCTTGTTACTTGTAATTTTTTTCAATATTTTATCGGTATTTCCGTATTTTAATACCTACATCTAACCACAGAAGCCACTTTTAGCATGTTTTTTGGTTTTAAGTTTATCAGTACAGTACGGTCGTCTAAAACATACATATAACAGCTGAACCCATTTATCCTTATTCGACTCTTACGACATCCACGGAAGACGACGACCATTCTGTATTAATAGCGACCATTTGGCTAAGAAACGTGAAATAGTCGTGGGTTTGAGTACTTTTTCTCGTGCTCTGCCTACCCTATTTTGGGATACAGGCGTTATGTATGTATGTACTATATGATGTAGTTTATGAGACACAGTATCTAGTAATGACCACAATCATGTTTTACATTTGACTGAGATCACTGCGTTGTTAATGACTGCTTTAGCATTCAACTGTCAAATTGCTGTCGTTTTGTTTCAGTGCTATGTCACATTGAGACGAGGCTGTGAGGATTTTCTACATGGCCATTTACTCTAGGTAGTGTCCGACCGAAGCTTCGGCTTCGGCTTCGGCTTCGGCCACCTTCGGCCAAAAAAACCACCTTCGGCCAAACCTTCGGCTTCGGCCAAAATTTGGCCGAAGCTTTGGCCGAAGCCGAAGGTTTGCAAGTTGTCATTTGAAATTGAACAAACAATGCCAGAGCGAGACGGATAGTGCGGCAGCGCTTAGCAGGACAGCGTTTCGCCGGGCCGATCGCATTACTTGCAACACATGACATAACAACTTAACAACATAGTCACACAGTATGATTTAGAAGCGAAAACTGCACATAATTTACTGCCGTTTTTTTTTTCTATTAGTAAATTCTCGTATTTCTTGGGCTCAACATGGGGTCAACACACCTTCGGCTTCGGCTTCGGCTTCGGCCGAAGGTTTTGATGAAAGCCGATTAATCGGCTTCGGCTTCGGCTTCGGCCAAAATCGTACCTTCGGTCGGACACTAGCTCTAGGTCATTTAACACATTCACGACCAAGCCTAAAATCAAAACATCTGCGCGGAACGGTAGTCTATAGCTAGTACAAAATGAGCCCGGCTGCCGGGTTCTCGATATCTCGCGAATGTTTTGAAGAACCCGGGAGCCGGGTCCTTGGTTCTGAATGTGTTAATTAAGAGGATGTAGAAAATTTTTGTGTCGCCGCCACCGGCCACAGCCACAAACGCCGCCACGAAGCTAGACGCAGCTACAAAAGTAGTTGAACCGCGCGACAGCCATTTTGAATTTAGCAAAAATTTGTCCATATCTTCCTTGATTGTTGTATTACGTTTAGATAGGCTAGCAACCTGTCACTGCACTACCTCTCATCGATGTATGAACCTAAAATTATGCTAAACGTGCATATGTATCAATCAATATACATAGCATTGACTATGAAACATTTTATTTGCTCTACTTACGCAATAATATGGTTTTTTTATTTTATTATAAACTAGCTTTCCGCCCGCGGCTTCGCCCGCGTGGAACTCGGTTATATTGCGGTATAAAGCACAAATTCTATAAGAAAACTTCTCGTTTCAAACGACACACAGTGCCATCCATCTATTATCTATCGATCGATATCGATCTATCAAGCAAACTATATTTTTGTTTTCCCTCGGGAACATCAATTTTTTTCCGGGATAAAAAGTACCCTATTATTTAATCCGGACTTCTATCTTTATGTCTGCAAAATTTCAAAGCAATCGGTTCAGTAGTTACGGCGTGAAAGCGGAACAAACAAACAAACAAACAAACTCACTTTCTGACTTATAATATTAGTAAGGATTATAATACACGGACGTATGCTTAATTATTTTTCAGTCTCGTACGACGTCCACGGAAGAAACGTAACGTGATTCTAAACCGCCACACGGTGTCTTTAAATTGGTTCTAGATAATTATACCGAATGCTTGTACGCCCTGAACGCGGGTTCCGCGAACTTCAACGGACTTCTTAGACCGGTTCTACCGGTGCGGCGTGCCTTCGATTTTCAAATAATTAGACTTTTTTTTAAACAATTGAAAGTTTTTTTTATAGGCTTGTGTATAACCTGCCAGCTTCTCAAGCTGTCAATAAAAGGGCGGGAAATAGTTTTAAAGTGATTTGTGGGATTATCGACTCTATGCTCCGATTATTCGTCTGGTATTCGATCGAATTACTAGTTTTAGGTTCCAAACGTATTCGGTTCAAGTATTTTTTTAGCTACACGAAATGCAACTAATAGTCAAAATTTATGCAAGATTTACGTTTTTAAGTCAATTCAATATTTTAGTAATAACTGGCGTCATTGTCTTACGCGGCAAAAAAAATCTCTTGAATCACTATCTATTAAAAAAAACCCGCATTAAATTCACTGTTTACTTTTAAAGATCTAAACATCCAAAAGGGACAGAGACGAAGACGAGAAACGATGTTTCAAAGTACCTCTTTATAATACAGCTCTAGATTTACGCAACATCCGTACAATACATAATCCGCCTGAACTTAATTCTATCTAAAAGGTTGAAAGTCATCCGGTATTAAAAACAAACAAAAAGAAGGATTAAACTTATGTAAAGCACGGCTAAAGATTCTTGCTCAACACTGTAGCCAGCGTAAGTTGAGCCGGCTAAGTTAAGAAACACAAGCACGCCGCGGTCCAAGTTCCAGCGGTCGTCACAATCGTGCCCCGCTGTGAAAATTTTGGTTATAAAAATGCATTCTATAAAGGTACCGTGTTACATTTGTTGCGCAAACTGTTACCAATGAAGTTCGGAAGACATTTTGCATAAATGTTGTTCTATAAGAACGCGTTAGCAATTCTCTTTTCCTGTGTGATTTCGGGATCCAATACCACCTTTTCCAATTCTTCTGCAGATGTAAAAGAGACGAATAAGGAGACAGGTTTAAGTATGCTTTAGGCGATAAACTAGCAACTTGTCACCATTATCATATCTTCAAAACTGCTTCAAAGTGGCTGCAAAGCGTGAAATAGCCATAAATATATTCTAATTTAGGCTCTAAAATCGTTGGTTTAATTTAAATCTTTCGGCTTATTAACGTCTACGGTGTAGGTATATGACTCGGGCGATTGTCCTTAAAAATTGACAATCCTGATACAAACAGAATTCTATAGTTTCAGATTACAAGTCCATCGCCATTTAGTTATCTTAAAAATGTTAGTGTTTTGTTTTGCAATACTCTATAGGAGATATAGCTTGTCGCGAATTCGTTGGCTCTTATCTCAAATGATACTCAGACTGGGTTAAGTGTGATAAGCTGAAGAATGACGATTTGGTTCCAATTCAGATGATTCTTAATGAAATATAATGCAAAACAATAGTAAGTTTTCCCACATCACCTTCAGCAAAATTGGCCGATTTCTCACAATTTAACTCAATATCCTATAAAGATTAGATTAGATTAGATTATTTATTCATTCAATATAAAGTACACATTAACAATACAAAATACAATGTCAAGTTAAGCGATTTTAAATTGAATTCGTCAGGTGTTTTAAGAAATAAAATAAAAATAAAAATTCAATGTCACGAAAATAAATATGTCAAAATTAAATAAGAACAACATGTAGAAACCAATAACCAATAAATAATAATAATAATCTCACCATTTTGGGATTGTCCAATTTCTAATATACAAATAATTAATAATAACTCAAAAATACAATGTCAATAAAAATAAAAACTAAAACTGAGTTTCTACAAATAAACTGGCCAAGGGATCCGTACCAAAAACTGCAGAAACCACGAGGTAGTTAGTGCTGAGATTTCACACTGCCATACTTTTGTATTCCGTGTGGTGCCGGGTTAGAATAGTACCTCCCCATTTCTTCCCGAAGGTGTCGTGAGAGTCGACTCTGGGAAAGGGTTAGTGTATTGTGGGCGATGGGCTAGCAACCTGTCACTGCAATGATCACGTTTAACCATCTGGTTACCCTGAAATCGCTAAACGTGGCACTGGATTTTGAATCCATGTGCTCTGCCTACCCCTCTTGGGAATACAGGCGCGATAATATGTATGAATGTTTATATACTTTTCGCAAAAGATAGTAATAGAGTGCCGAGGTACATAGGACATACCCGGAAAAACTCATACTTTAGAAAATATTAGTGTCCTACTCTATACTAGAGACCTTTAGGTACTTAAAAGATGGTAAACAATCTTGACGTGTCTTTTTATTAAAATGTACACTTTATAAATCAAAATCTTTACATTTTACAATTTAGGTATGAAAAAATCATTTACTTTCATAATTGAATTGTATATTGTAACGATTTTCATTTTTAGACTGTGTATTTCAATAAAAAGACATGTCAAGATTGTTTACCATCTTTTAAGTACCTAAAGGTCTAAAGTATAAATACGAAACTACAGTACTCGTAAGTCTCGCTCATCTTTACATCGATATTAGTTCAACATGTTTCGTGCCAATTCGTGGCCCGTGATTGAGATCAGTTAGACGCGCTACCGAAGATTCTATGTCATATTTATTCTGTAACACGGCCATCCTGACATTATTTCGCGACACCAGTCACGACAAACTGCCATCTAGCGGTCTTGAAGCGAGTTGCGTCACAATGGCGGGCAATCAGAGCTCGGTAATCGTTTCCCACGAGCTTTCTCAAACCAAATGAACATAAACGTGGAAAATTTGAGTGGAAACAAACCAATGTGGGTCGAGACTTGTGGTTTCTAACATCCTGTAGGCCCTCCGACAGACTATCTGCGACGGACTTTTTAGTCTGTGAACATAGAACCTATAGAAATTGCAGTAACGCACACGACGAAAGTCCGGCGCACAATGCATACAATCCACGCAGACTTTGTGCGCCACAGACTCGATCGCACAAAAAGTCTGTCGTCTGCGCTGCATTTTAGGCTTAGCACAGCAACATACGCAAATCGTTCCGAGCGTACTACCCGTCACTTTCCGACGTCTCTAGTTAGACAGAGGCGGGTATAGTATATCTCGCGCCATGTTGCTAAGGCTGGCTTAGTGCGGCGGCACGTGAGAAGGTATACCTGTCACTTTCTGACGTCTCTAGTTAGACAGTGACAGGTGTAGTCTATCAACTCACGCTGAAAAACTTGTACATACATCACGCCTGTATTCCCAAATGGGGTAGACAGAGCAGAAATGCAACACAGTCAAAATTAGATTCAACGTCTTGTTTAGTTATTTTAAATTACCGAATTATACGAGTAGTACGATGACGTCACGTTTGTGCGGAGTTATGATCATTATATCTTTTAAACTTAAATGACTTTTTTTTTAAATCAAAGTTGTAAAGGGATGTGAGTCATCGAACAAAAATTTAAAAACAAATGGCATATTGCCTATTAGCCAGCAAAAAGTGCGCGAAAGCTCAATGAAGAAAGCTCAGCCTTGAACGCTTTCGCGGCGACCGGTCCGCGGCGCGTGCGCACATTCCGACAGGGCTGCCACTTAAAATGGTTAGTGTGGCCATACGTCAAAAATACTTCACGGACGGGGTAATTCAATTAATTTCCGTATTTACTTTTTAAGATGTCTGTGGTCCCTGTGTGGTGTCGGGATAGAATAACACCACTCCATTTCTTCCGTGAATGTCGTAGGCGACTAAGGAAAAGGTTTAGGTATGCTTTAGGCGACAGGCTAGCAACCTGTCACTGTTATACCTGTTCCACCTGTTATCAAATCTGAAATTATGCTTGAAGTGGCTGCGAAAATAGTCAAGATCATGGTTTTGTCTGTGTCACGTTTCGTTTCCTCTGCCTAACCCGTTCGGGAACATAGGCATGATTGTATGTATGTCTGTAGTGTCCACAGGTGAAGCTGTCCCTAATCCTAATCCTAATAGTACCTAATAGCCTCTCATGCGGAGGGTCGTGGGTTCGAATCTTAAGCTAGCACCTCTGAATTTTTATTCAACGACCAAGTACCTAATTCAAGTGAAGTTACCAATCCGCACTAGCGCGTGGGAACTACGGTCCGAACCCTTCCATACTGAGAAGCCTATGTCCAGCAGTCGAACATGATTTAGTCTTCTTTTGTCTGGGTTTTTGTCGCTCTCAGGTGATGGACAACCCTAACCACCAACTCGGTGCACAAACCGGACAAGTGTCCGCATGACTCGCTCGCAGTGGGTTCCGCATGGATATAACTATCATTTATAACTGGTAATAAGGGCACCGGACACAACCGTCGTCCATTTATAAGATATGACGCAATATCATGGAATGATTGGAATGCAATCCCAATCTCGCGGGATACACATACATACATATTCTCGCGCCTGTATTCCCAAGAGGGGTGGGCAGAGCACATGAATTCAAAAATCCAGTGCCACGCTTAGCAATTTCAGGGTAACCAGATGGTTAAACGTGATATTGCAGTGACAGGTTGCTAGCCCATGCCCATACACTAACCCTTTCCCAGAGTCGACTCTTACGACACCCACGGGAAGAAAGGGGGAGGTGCTATTCTAACCCCGGAATAACCCCTAGGAGTATATGATGAGTATATGATGAGATACGGGATTTACGGGATTGGGCGGCAGTAGTCAGCAACGAGTTGGATTGGAGGGCATTCTTAGCAGCTCAGCTGGGTGCATTGCAGCGGACTTTAGACTATGCCGTTTAGCACTTAGCTACTTTCAAAATCACTCGTAACTGTTTTATAATCACCTAGTTTGATTTTTTGTTTCTATCATGCCAATATCCATAAAAACTTTAGTTATTTAGTTAGTAATGTCGAATCGGTATTTCCCAAAAATCAATTTCGTCGTTTTCAGCTATATATTGGTAATTTACGTTTTTTTTTAAACTAGACGAGATATTTTTTATCCATCGGGATTTTGAATTTGCTATGTCGTGTCGAGATTGCATTCCCTACGAGTATCATGCTGCTTGATACTGTACAGTAACAGTGTGAACCGCGCTTTACGCCTAAGCAATGTTGATAATTTTGGTATGTTGGTCATGGTTGTAAAGCCCCGCCATCTTAGTTTCAAACTTTAACTACTGATCGGATTTCGTTCAAATGTAACTATGAATCATAGCAAGGAAACTGGTTTTCGAATGAAAAATCCGCGTCGAAATCAGTCGATTTCGTTGCGATCATACGAAGTGACTTCACTTTATAATATAGGAATAAATGAGACAATATTGACACGATTGTCTTCTTTTTCTTTCAAAAGCCCCATCGAATCGAACGAACGCAAATTCAAATATCTCAGTGCGATTGTTTTTTTTTACAATAGCCTATAAACATTTCTAACCGGCCAGTTTTATAATTGTATCAGCTGCGAGTATGTGCATACATCGCACGGTTGGCCAGGCAGTATGATGAATATTCACGAGCCGAGATAAGGAAAAGAAAGTATTGCTGCTCTATGGTTGCATTGGCATCTGGCTGGTACAGGAAAAAAAAAGTTGTCACAAGACTATGAATGAGCAAGTTCTGTAAGCATTGTATGTGCATTCTAGTAATTTAATTTGAAACTTAGAATAGGTACTTTAAACCCTGTTACAATTAGTTTCACATTGTGTTGATTAGTTGGAATACGACATGTTATCTTCGCATGTCTTAGGCTTAGGAATAATATGCATAGATTTCCTTGTTACCATGTTTATAGAAGGAAATGAATGAATGCAACAAATGTGTTGGACCAAATTATAGCTTGATCAGGAAAGCAAAAGACCGGTTCCGGAAAACCACTATCGGACATGTAATAATTTCTTGCACACTGTAGTTTTTATTGGATTCGCCAAGTTATATAGGTTTGTGGCTGCATAGGCATTTACCCTTTGTCCGTGCCATAAACCGTGAAAAGGTAAAACAGCTGTCAAAATTCGGCGGGAGGTTAGAGGTTATAAATTTATTCGGTGTTATTTTTTGACACTTCTATAGTTTTTTTGAATAAGTATAATAAAATCTCGCAAGCTCTCTCGTATCCGACCACCTAATAGACTCGTTTAATATGTATCTCATTAAGATACTTTGAAAATACTAATGTGTTTTTACGTGTAAAAATGCCGTAGACTGCCCTTAGCTGTGAAAGGACAATAATTCATCAAAATACCTAGGGTGACCGCACCGGTAATGGACATAGAACCAGTAATGGACAATGACTCTTATTTACTACCCACTAAGGAAAAGTCATTTGTTTTACAACAATCAATTCACAACTCTATGGTCTTTAAATTATGAATGAAGTGTCCATCACTGGTGCTTGTCAACTTAAACCGTTCATAACTGGTGCCGTCACCCTACTGCCACTGTTTAAAATCTTGCCAAGAGAAATTCCGGCGACTGTAACCAAGTTAGTTTAAGAACAATGACACGATCCTTGAATGGTTGGCGCTAAAATTAACTGATTGGAAACGCTTTCGATTTTACAATCAGCGTGTGGGAGCGTGTTTATGAAGTTTTTGTCCACCGCCTAAACGGTTAGCGTGTGGGTGTGTGAGCAAACCATAATGTTCACTTTCTTTTGGTCCACAGACGATGGAATGTGATGGTCATGCCAAGTTCAAGTGTAGTAACTAATGACCTACTTCGAAAGTAAAACCTACGGCTTTTTAATTTCGAAAATGCGGTTAAACGCAGCTAAAGATCACTGCGAAGAAATTGGTTTTCACACAAACACACAGTGAAAGAGAGAGACAGATATATGACAAAATAATATCACTCCCTTTTTGACCTCTCTTGGGAAAGAAAGAATGTTATAAATTTATAATTTTGAAGCCAATGTCTTTCTCAAACCGTAGCTCTCGAATGGACTCATTTTGATGCGTTTTAAAGTAAAAGCAATTGTTTTTTCAATATCCTCGTGCGATACCGTCTTTGGGAATGAGGCGGCGGGGGCGAGGTAGCGTCAGGACGCGCCATGTTCCCCCGCCAGTGCAGTCCCCGCTGGCGCCTGTAGTACCTCGCCTCGATTGTCGGACCAATCAGACTACCCAATAGGAAATTGTTATTTGTTACTAATTATGTAGTTGTAACCGATACCTTCAGCGGAAGTTCATCAAATCAACATGCGCTGTTAAAGTCTCGATATTATTAATTTGCATCGACTATCGGAGGTCGACGACCCGGCTTCCGTTGCCACAAACACTTGACAAGCATTGGTGCTAGTGATTACACTCGATAGATAGTGGTGGTGACATTTGACTTGCCCGCATTACAAAATTAAAAAGTCAAAACCGGTCAAGTAAGTGCCGGGATCTTTTAAGGGTAACAGTTTATTCCTTACCTCGTTATTTTTTTTATTCTCTATATCTATACCTAAGTTAAAGTCGCATTTTCACCTAAATCTCGTGCATAGTATAGCGTCGTATCTTTTCTATCGTCGTGATTTTGACTATTCCTCTATTAGTCTATAGTCTCATTTCACCTTAATTACATACTTGGTACAAATTTTCGCTTTGTATCACAATATGATTAAGATAATTATTAAACACATAAAAAAAAACAGGAAGATGTTTTGGTTTAGCATACGGGTAGGTACGCAAAACATTTTGGTCGGCACTTCGGCAGTGTGAGGCTGTGACGCCGATTGTTTGTGGAGGTCCACAGCGCCGCCATTTTTTTACGCCTTATGTTATGAGTACTATTAGATGATTTTTAGGGTTCCGCACCTAAAGGGTGAAAACGGGACCCTATTACTGAGATTTCGTTGTCCGTCCGTCACCAGGCTATCCCACGAACCGTGCTAGCTAGATTTGAAATTTTCACACATTTCATAACAACAAATACTAAAAATAATTCATAGTTTCGGCCCACGCCTACCACCGCTGTTACATGTATGTTTTGCTACTTGGTCCAAAGTCTACCTAATGTGTGTCATTGGTCATACATAATGTTTAGCCTGCAATCGACGCGGAAGACGCGCTCTCGCCGACAATTCAAGTTCACGATAATAGGGTCGTGACCACGCTATCGATGGATGTTTCAGTTTTCCTGTCGATAAAACTTTACATACATACATCACGCCTGTATTCCCAAACGGGGTAGGCAGAGCACACAAAACGCTACACAGACAAGACCATGACTATTTCACGCTGCGTGGCCACTTCTAGCATTTTTTTTTTAGGTGTTGAGTTGGCAGGTATAATAGTGACAGGTTGCTAGCCTGTCGCCTAAAGTATACCTACCTTAACTAACGTCCTTAGTCGCCTCTTACGACATCCACGAAAGATATGGAGAAGTGTTATTCTAAGCCACACGGGTAAACTTAATGTCAAATTGTATTCGCAAGGGGCTCACCGCGACCTATTGTCAAGACACACTATAAAAGTGAAGGATAGGCAGAGACGACAATAGCCCAACACCAGCCGCATTATACCCACGGGGACTTAATTCACGAATAGTTTTTACTACCAATGTATAATTCAAATTGATTGTGTGTTGTTATTACTTCACTCTAAAAAGTAATAATTAAAAAAAATCGGCTGAGAAGAAAATATAGCGTAGTAAAATATGAGTAAGCGTAGGGCGACAATGATTTTCGTTAAAAGTTGTCTTTTTTACTAGACTTTATGAAAACTTCTAATAAACAATAAGTGAATATGATAGAATGAAGTTCAGTTGTTCAGCCATTGAATGACAACTTTACGCTCCAAACACTGACCGCGGTAGCGGGGCAGCGCGGCGCGGTGGCGTGATAGCACGAACAAAACGCCTATTTCCCGGCCGGTGCGATGTGCGCGCTCTCTCGTATGATTTCTAACATTACAACCGTAACCTTTGGAGCTTTAAACAGACATTTTAACAGAGCTAGTAAGTCATATAAGCAGGATCAGCGTGAAATGCGTACGCATGTTTAGTCCATTTGCAAGTTGACCTTCGTATTGTCTCGACTACAGTGCACTGCATTAAAACATGATATAATATTGCCCGTACAGCAATAATAGGCACTTTACCCAAAGGCCAAAGTCGAGTTCGGTCCGCTGATGATTCATTAATTTAATTAGTTTATCTCAGTGTATAATTAAACTTGCATCAAAGTACAGCCTCGCCCATTGGTACGTTTTACGAGGCGGGAAGTTCGTACGAAGTTTATATGGTTTTATTTCGCGGACAAGAAATTCACGTATGATTTTCTTTTGTTTCAAAGTAAGTACGGAGATAATGGCAGTGGTTTTATTGTATTATTTTATTTGGAAATAGCTATATCAAGCTAACATTATAGGAGATTAGTGAATCTCTAACGTTGCATAGCGTATAACGTCGAGGTGTCAGAAGCGGCTGTCATTTAGTACGGAAAATTTAAAAAATAAAGCGTTTGCCGACAAGTCGGACACTTGTCAATTGTTTTTATGGACACGTTTGTCGTGGAGCTACGAAACTAGCATTCTAATGTATTATTCTGTGTTAATTAATGTAAACTTAATTATTATTTACTTAATTATTAATGGACATTTTCAACCCTAATTCAAAGGCAATATTGTACCCTAGCAATGTACATAATATTATTAACTAAGGATTAAATGACGTTTATTATTATAGTGTTATACGCTAGATAACAATGCCCCTGACACCCTGACATGTCCTTCGTTTATTAAGACATTTTACATTATTGGTATGTGGAAGGGGTTCAAAATACATATATCATTCTACAATTAGAACTGATGTATATGAACGAAATCATCCATGTACATGGTTCGACTGTAACAGTGTAATATTTCTAACAAAATACGCTTCGATTGTGTTTGCCAATACGCGCCGCTAGAGGCGCTGCCAACGTCCATAGTAGTCGAGACGTTAATGCAAAGAGATGTTTACAAGAGGCACTCTCTTTTAGTATGGAAAAGACCTTGCCTAGTGCGTGACATTTGGAAGGATCCTGTTACTGTCAGCGATTTATAATAAAGTTCTTGATAGGAACAGGCTCAAAGGTTCTACCGAACGTCACTTGACTAGTAACGGTATAGCCGACATTTTGTCGACACTCGTGAATCGTTTCCGGATCATGCGCAAAAGAAAACGTCCGTTCTTGACATTTATCGAATCACGCGTTGTCGAAACGGCCAAATGTCGATCTTTATCCGGCGTTTGCGATAATTCCTTGCGACATTTTAAGACTTAACGATAAAATAAGTCATCTTTGGCTCGATTTAGTTTACGAGATCTTTTCATGGCGTTGCGAGACACGTCTTAGATTAGTGGTTTCTCGTTAAGTGTTACGAGTAGGAATGTCATTGGCAACAGAATGGTGGTGTAATGATCATCAATCAAAGAATGACCGAAACGAAACTAATAATGAGAAATAATACAATGTGGATTGCCGAATGTTAATTGGTCTTCGGCCATTATTTAAAATGACATCCTTTTTTGTGGTTAGGTTTTTAGCGCAACATGATACATTTACAGTTTGAATAACTCTGTATTTTCTTTAATTCCAGATGGATAGCAGTTCCGAGGCTATGGAACTGCGGCGGGAGCTCGACGCCGTCAGGAGTGCGCTGCAGCAGCAGTCCGAATCGGTCCTCAAGCAGAGACATCAGCTGGTCGAGGCCGGGCAGGCCCTGGCCGCCAGAGACAAGCGGGCCACCCAAGAACGGAAACTCCGGCAAGACCAGCTCGCTCTAGTCCTCCGCTCCCTGGTTCTCCTCGAATCCCGCCTCACCAGAGAGCAGAAACAAGTGCACATAGCTCTCCTCCAAAAGGAGAAAATCATAAAGTCACAACAAGAGGAAATCGCCAAGCTGAAAGCGAGGAAGTCCTATTGCAGCAACTGCCAACAACTGCTGGGCTTCACCAGCGAACAAACGAACATCGAGACCGACCCCGAATTCCAGAGCTTGGAGAGCACGGACTCGAGATTCCAGAACACCTTCGTTAGGAGCTCGAGCTACCGCGAGAGGAACTCGCCCCCCGTTTTCCAGAAGAACACGCGGTTAAGCAAGAGCTTCCAACTGCCCAAGAATGACGTGATTTATGGTAACACCAGCTCCAGCGAGGAGGGCAACAACGCCAGCACTGGCAGCAAGGGGACGTTCATCAAAAACAAACAGGCCTTCGTCAGGCGTGACGTCTTCAGGAGATCGAGGAAGTATTCAGGAAGGAAGAGCAACAAATACTACGATAACTCCCAGAAGAGTTACAATCCCAACAGCAGCAGCGCCGAGGAATGCGTTGGCATGAGCTACCAAGTCAACGAAGAACATGACTCAACTGCCAATCAAATCGCTAAAGACATTAGGAGAGCCTCTCTTAAAATAGACCAACTCATCGGAGAGGCTAAGAAAGACTTGGATAACAACAGCGATTCAGACAAAACTTATTCCACCAAAATGGAAAGACTGCACGGTATTAAGAGGCAAGCGTCTGACGAGATTAAAGCTAACAGACAAGTCTTCCTCAGCAACGTCCTCAGTGAAGAGGTTAATGAGAAACCGTGGTACTGTAACGTCAGCGATCCTGAACAAGACAACGATTGCGTGGAGCAGAGGGGCTCGCTCAACAACAAGTCCAAGTCGGTTGACGACTTGCTTGTGGCAGGCTTAAACAGTGGGATCCTCAATGCCGAAGTCATATCAGCTAAGAACGAAGTACTGTGCAACAACATGACACCAGATAATGACAGATTCACGACCAGATTCGATGATAAGAACAATAACCAACCATCAAGTTTGACTAAGCAGACTAACTCTAATGACGTCATTGACAACTGGTATGCCAGCACGAGCGACGCTGACGAGAGCCCCTCTAACGAGATATATAAAAATAACCCCGTGCTCGAGTGCGTCAATCAGATTTTGCTACAAAATTCCCTCGACGACAGCAGCAACGACAACTCTAAGTCAAGCGAAGCGCCTAGTCCCAAATCGACCACCAAGCGTGTTCAATTCTCAACGCTCAACAGCATTTCGTACGACGACAAAGTTCGAGCGAGCAACCACACTTTACCGCGGTCTGAGAAGAGGGCGAACAAGATCGTCAAATTCAGTTTAGAGACAGCGTCTGAACACAGTTATGAAGTCCCTAACACGGCCCAAGGATTTCAGTACGAGATACAGAGTATCTACAGCAACGAATACGAACCCATCGTAACGAAAGCGGCGGAGCGGCCGACGCCGCAGCCACGCGCCACCAACGAAAAGGCCGCCGCGCCTAACATAAGAGGCTCCATAGTTAAGAATATAGCTGCTAACATTGAACGCAACACGGAGAAGAAGGAAGCAGATTTAGGGTCTATGAAGATATTCAACAAGAGGAAAGTGCCGCGGACTCCGCCCGCCTTGCCGCCGAAACCAAAGAACCTGTCGGCCAAGTTCAAAGCCGAGAAAACAGAACCGTCAGACTCTGAAGCCGTTGCGGCTAACCAACGGGTTGCAGACGTTAAGAGAAAAGTGGGCCAAGTAGCAACAGTTAACGCAGAACCCGACTACTGCTCCATTTCAGAGATAAATGTTTCAGTAGTCAGTAATGGCAAAAGGGAGTTGCTACTCTCACAGCCAACGGTCGAGATTCACAACGAACAGTACCCCGTGCACGTGGGCCAGCGGAACAGCGTGGCCAAGGTCGTGTCGCTGCCGCGCATCCAGACCAAGATCAGCGACAGCGACATCCCCAAGCTGCCGCAGGTCACGGAGATCATCATCCCCGACGAGGACGACAAGCAGGAAGAGACGAATTTCCCACAAGACAGTTACTTAACCAACTTCAACATACACCCTATGCAACCGAAATTGGACCCTCGCGCTTCCATCCAAATGGGCAACACGGTGTCTTCTATTCTATCAGAGATCAACAAGGGAGGAAAGAGCGGCGGCAAACACATCAGCCTCACCGAACTGGACCACCAGTTCAACCGAGAGCCCGAGCGGGCGGAGGCGCACAAGGCGGAGTACTTCGAAGACATAGACAAGTTTGACTTGTCCCAGAATTTTGAGGAGTTCAAGATAGACGACGAGTTAGGCAGCATAGTTCCTGAGGAATACCGCATCAGCTCTGGCAGCAGCGACGGTTCGCTGTCTGACGTCGTCACCGAGCACATCCTCGCACCTGAGAGCGATAGCAAAGACGGCAAGAATGATACATTTCTTGAAGCAGAAATGAGCAAACAGAAGAACGCGAAGCTTTCGAATAAGCCGGACCTTCTATCGAATATAGAGAATCTAGAGACTGAGTCGGTCAGGAATTCTGACATAGAGTCGAGTAATTCTTCGGGGAGTAATAGCGGTTCGTATAACACGGTGAAGTGCGAGCCGCGGCTGGTTGTAGCGAAGGCTGAGGTGGCGCGGACGAAGGGGACGTTCGACATATTCTTGGAGACTTCAGGTCTCAGTAGCAAGAGCCTGGTGGCTCCCTCCAAGCAGTACGGAGTGCGGCCCCCCAGCGCCAACCACAAGAGCGTCCTCAAACCGAAAGACGTCAAGATGAGGAAGCACCCCACAACGAACAAAATCAACGACAAAACTATGACTACCGCTATCAAATATTTCGAACCCTACGTTTAGAATTAAGATGTGTATATTTTATTAATAGAATGAATTGAATTTTATTTATTTTTTAAACGAACTTGCCTGGCATAATATTACTTTATAATATATCGTGATGTACATACTATTATTAACTATAGTCATCTTTAATTATAAAGACTTTAACAATTGTTTTCTTGTTTTATTTCGTGGGTCATGTCATGTCACTCAAATTAACAATGCAATGCCTAGCAAAGATCAAAAAGCAATACACTCTTTTGTTTAGATGTTTAGGCAGTCTGTCAAAAAGTCTTCAGATTCGAACAATCACACACAAAAGATGAGTAGCGTAAACGTTCCAGTGATCGACGCTGTACTAGACTACCTATGTTACCTAGTAGACTACCTATGTATGTAATTTACATTGCATTAAGAAATAATTCGCCAGCAAAATCACCTGACGTATGCAATCGGATTGATTATCATTATCATTTATCCCAATTTTGTGAAGTTGTGATATGGGGACCATGTTCGGAAGTTCATTACTCGGACGTTTACCAAGTATAGTCATTTTTAGAAAATAAAGCTATTAAAGCCAGTAAGTAAGTAATTGCATGTAGTAGGAAAGATCAGATAGATTTAGAACTGTATGATACAAAGAATTTCATTTCCACGAGAGCCCGAGAGGGGACCACTTCTTCTTTCGTGTGAAATGCCTTTTCAAACTGGGCCAGCAAGTAGTAATTTCGAAATGAATAAAATACAAAATTGCCGATGAGAAATAACGCAGCGGCGCGAAATCTTAGGGCGTTATAGCTTTAATTACCGAGGAAAATTTCAGAACTAGAGTGACAATTACAGGCTGAATAAACGTTAGAGATTAACGTAATAATACGTAAGTGTTAATTGCCTGCATTTTGCTACAATTCGATTTAAAGGAATCTTTGTCACATTGTAAGTTTTACTTCAAGTTCAGGACAGCAGGTTGACTTGATGTTAACGCTTCAGAGTTGTTGAAACAGTTCAATTCAAGAGACAAGTGTCTGTACATTCCTTCCTTATTTTACTTCCTTATTTTCCTTATAATTTATAGGGATATACGTAAATGGTTCTGGAATTTATAAGAGTAAAAAAAAATCGTAATAAAAAAATTGGCCTCATTTTTTTCTTAACTACGGACGCGGGACATTCTGGAATCAAAGGGCCTCTAGCCCTTTTTCTTTTTCAATAACAGCCTATATTTTATATATCTGTAGCTTTTATACCTGTTTATATAACACAGTGAATTTTCGTTAGGTTTGTAGCGCCCCAGCGCCACATGCGTCGAACAGCCGAACTAAACGGTTCTACAACGCGCTAACGAAGTTTCGACGAACGGTTGCATAAATACAACTTCCAACTTCCTCTCTGTGGACTTCGGTCCCCAGGCATAACATCTGCCTGGAGAGAGATCTCTCTATTGGAGTCTTTCCCACAGGTTTGTTACACCCTGTATTGACCCTCGTTACAAATAAAGCCAGTACATTCTCAATCTCCAACAAAAACAACACAACTAAATTACTAAATATCTCATAATTATAAAGTTCCATGACAATTTCCCTAACTTTATTTCGTAATTACCTATAATAATTATTTTCCTTCCAAATCACAGATAATTAGCGATAATTCTAAAAAACTACGCAAACAGAATCTATAACTCACGCAACTTAGTAGAAGAAACCGACTGCAAAGTTCCTTTTTATTTCTAGTAACCATGAAGAACTCTTACTGTCTGTTCTTTTCAATCAAAGTCATGAAATTCTGTGGTGTTTGGAAACCGGACGGTATGACGTATCGCGAGGAAATCGCGTACAAAATATACGGTTTCACCGTTCAACTTCTTACGTTCTACTTCATGATACTGGCCGAGATTGGGTACGTTTATACGGTAAGTTACTGAAGACATCCGAATAGTGATATCTATAATGATGACTCTCACTCAAAGGCTCCTGCTAAGGGTCAGTTCACACCGCGACGAGACGCGACGCGGCGCTGCACGACGATGCATGTGATTTCGCGCTGCGCAGCGCGGCGCCTCGAGGCGTAGCGCGGTGCAGCGCTACGCCGCCACCCGCGCGGTGTGCGGGAGCGGTGCTGCGCACGTAGCGCTGCCCACTCAAAATATACTTTATTCGCTACGCGATAAGGTTCACGTTTCACTATGAGAATTCAGGTCATCGCGCTACGCCTCGAGACGTAGCGCGGTGCCGCGCTGCGCGGCGCGAAACAACATGCATCGTCGTGCAGCGCCGCGTCGCGTCTCGTCGCGACTCGCGGTGTGAACTGACCCTAAATGCACACCGCGCGACCCCTCTGTTCGTGCTCGACGAAACTAATGGCGCACGACTAGCCTCGCTACTATCCTCATTTAAATAAAGACCGAAAATATTTTAACCAGTGGTCGAGACGCGTCTGAACACCCCTGTAAAATATTTCCTGATTTTCGTTATTGGCCTTGAAGGAGACAAATGTTTCGTCGCTGTTCAGGTCATTGCTCCGGGAATTTTAAGCGCTTACGTCCCGTACGCAAAAACTGACATTGCGATGCTACGCGGTTGACTGTGAGCCAGAGTACAAAAGACTGGGCAATATTTTTAGTTTTTTTTACATGAAATGACGCGTATAGTCGATCATTAGTTAAAATATCTACGGTAAATTTCGGGTCACCCTGTATTACTGTCAACTGTCCCTAGATTACACTCCATATGCGTTTGGGAGCAGCTGCCATGGCTCCTAGGTGAAGACTTAAAAAAAAGCGGAGCACGAACTTTCTCTCTCTCTCTCTCTCTCTAAAATCGTGCCAAGTTTGATGCCGATCAGTATACGGCGCTGCGCAGACGACAGACTTTTGTGCGATCGAGTCTGCGGAGCAATAAAAATTCTGAACGGAAACTCTCTGCGCGCCATTCAGAGTTTTTATTGCTCCGCAGACTCGATCGCACAAAAGTCTGTCGTCTGCGCAGCGCCTAAAGGCCGATCTCGGAGCACAGAAATGCGAGCGTTGACCCGCTGCTATCTATCTCTCTCGCACGCTTGCAGTAATACGAGTATTGCCCTCACGCTCGCACTTGAGCACGAGCGTAGCACTGTGCGAGCGTGAGGGCAATATTGCACGCGTGCGACAGAGATCCAGCAGGTCAACGCTCATATTTGGCTGTGCTCCGCGCCGCGAACAGTCTTTAGCCAGAAACTAATGTGAACTCACAGGTTTTAGACGACGTGGAGAAGGTGGTAGACGCTGCTGTTTTGCTGCTCTCGCACCTGGTGCAAGCGGTCAAGGTCCTCACCATCATACTGCGGCAGGAGAGGATCAAACGGATGATTGAGATGGCCGACGGTAAGACGGTAGGGATGTTAAGGGAATTGGTAGATCACTTGTCCATGACAAGGATTGTTTAAGTCTTGACGTAAAGAGGTGTCTTGAGATGGGAGCGAAACTGGTGCCGGTGGCGTTATTATGACATCAGTTTACGTTAGAATGATTTTTAAATATCATTGCCATATCTCAATTATTCTTCATAATGTAAAATATGAATATGGCTTATTAAAAAAAAGATTAGTAAATGATTGGTGGTGGATTGGTAAATGTTAATAATTGATACAATTGGCATAATTCTATCAAAAAATATTCGCCTTCAAGTAATGAGACGCTTAAAATTTTAACAGGAAACCAATGGATTTCGAAAATCTTATTTTAAAGCTTACCGGTGACTAGCAAGTAGCAAGTGCATTATGGGAATGCGATATAAAAACTGGTGTATCCGGCTATCTGGTATTTTACTGCTATGGTATTATTGCCACGAGCGTTCAGGAGGCTAGTGGGTCACCATTTATCTTTTTTTTTTTCTTTTAACGTACCAGAGGTTACCATCTCAAAAGTACCATAATCTCTTCAACAGGGCCCTCCTTCACCAAATCGGACCCTCGACTCCAAGCCATACTGGACAGCTCGACTCGTGTAACCAGCATCGCCGGTACCATGCTGGTCTTGTCTGCGTGCACCACCAGCATCTTCTGGAGCGTCGTGCCAGCCATCAACCCCGAGCTGACGCTGCCTCTGCGGACTGCCTACCCGTTTGACATCACTAAGCCTTTCATGTAACCTTTTTAACCTAAGCCCTGACTCTAATTACTTGGCCTCAGACCCAAGAAAATGTCATGGCTTAAAATGTTAAATCTTACGTAAGGGGGCGTCCATAAATTACGTGAGGTGTTTTTTTCAATTTTTTGAACCTCCCACCCCCCTGGTGAGATGTCGTGAGATTTTATTCAACCCCCTCCCCCACCCCCCAAATCTCACGTGAGATTTTTCAAAATGATATTGTAAAAAGAAAAACATATTTGTTTGAAAAGAAAAAATAAAATGAAGACGTAACTTAAAAAAAACTTAAATTTTTCTTCGTTCGGATACACTCATGAAGTGTCAAATGTAAAGTACCATCCACATACCTACTCACTTCGCTTTTTAAGACCTTAGACAGCTGATTAAATGGACGAAAAGTAGTTCTTTTGTTTCTTTCAAACAAGAAAAAAATTGCGTGATATTTGCCGTGACCCCCCCTTCCCCCAACGTGAGATTAGATGAGATTTGACTCGACCCCCTCCCACCCTAAAACACCTCACGTAATTTATGGACGCCCCCTAACCTGATCTTTAAGTTCATTTTCCACTGAATAATTTGTACTTAATGAAGTACATTCGGCTGTTATGCTTACTAGTAATTTGTACTTTATAAAGTACGCGGGGCCTTGCGAGGTTAAAATCTCGTGGCCTTACCCCAGACTTAGTTAGCTACTGTCGGCCAAGAAAGTGGTCTACCACTTTTGACTAGTTTCCGTGAGATCAAATTTTCACTAAGGTTGACTTTTCTTGCGGAGTTTAGGAGATGCACAAATATGACGTAACAGTAACACACGACGTGACGTAAACACAATAATGATAATATCCGGAAGTTTGATGATTTATATAAATCTTTGCGTATGTTTAATTATTTGATAATTTTCCATAATCTAACTTACGGACTATGTAATTCGAAATTCGAATGATATATTTTATATTTTTAACTCTGTCATCATCCCTATAAAGGACCAGCGCTAAGGCCCTTTGGAACTTTCTGGAAGTTCCAGACTTTTTGACTGTTACTTCAGTTTCGCAGCAATGTACGCGTACTCCACGATCAGCGTAACAGTGTCAGGGATGGGAGACGCGGCCGAGAACTTTCTCGTGTCAGGGATGTGCACCATCGCGTCATCACAACTCGACGTACTGAGGGAGGAATTGGAAGCCATAGGGGCAGATGGAGATGGTGAGTTATAAAGGAGAGCGATACCGTAACCAGGGCAGTTACGGCCCAGGCATGGCGCAGATTCTGGAGGGTCGCAAAACGACCAGACCAGTGTCTAGTTTTATTTCATAGGTACATTTTTGAAAGGGGCAGTTTTGAAAGCTCTCGACTGGCGCATAAAAGGATAGTTAAGGTTAAAGACACCCATCTGTCACCTGTCTTACTATGACATAAGGTTGCAAGTGCCAAGTATTGGGTCAGTGTCGAGCACAGGGACGTTTACCTTATTACATTGCAGAGGGAGAGAGCTTGATGGACTTCCATGTCACAATATCTTACCAACTAGGTGACAAAACCAATTCGAGCAGCTCGAAATGTCAATTTAATTGGGTCAAAACATCTAACCAATCAGGTGACAAATTCAATTCTCAATATGTCAGTTTCATTAGGTCACAATGTCTAACCAATCAGTACGTCTAGTATGTTCATTTCGATGGTGCAGTCGTAAACGAATACGTTTGCGAGTTATCACAAAATTGTATGGAAAGCGATACAGCGCCGCCAGCGGAACGTTTGCACAACTGCCACGGTCGACAAATCTCCATACATTCCGCGACAACTCGCAAACGAATTCGTTAACGACTGCACCATCGAAATGAACATACTAGACGTACAGTCACGAACCGGGATTGTTGAGCCACTTGCCACTGTTCGCAATTTAAACGTGTAATCAATTACCAATGTGGCAGACTAGATGTCAGCTATCGGATTAGTATTACACGGCCAAGTTACAAACATAGTTAAGTGGCTCAACAATCCCTGTTCACGATGGTACGAGTCACAAGTCACAATACAATGTCGATTCGATCAGATCAAAATGTCAATTAAATTTGGTCACATCGTCAGTCTTGTTACACGGGAAAAACTTTTAACATAATAAACGATTTCATTGTTTTTGCAGATGCCACCAACAACTTGGAGAAAGCGACGCTCTGTGTGAAATACCATCAGCGAATTATTGAGTAATTACCTGATTCCGTATTCCCATCTTATATGTGCAACACAAAGCTCCGTTTCTTTATTTACAAGCTTTTATTTAGTTTCACCTATCCTTAGGTGTGTTGGTCTGTAATCGAATATGGCATGTTTTTGATTCTTTCATCCTTCCCGGTTCTCGATTGAGCTAACAGTTTCACCAAGTATCATTAATGGTTTGATTGCTGCATTATAATTATTATGTGAATGCAGCAAAATAAAAGGCATAAATTTACTGGTGTAGTTTAACAAATAAACCCGAGTGATGAAAGAAGAAAACGGGTTCCGTTTTACGCCATATTTAAGACATTTTTCGTACCTACATACATCTTATAAAAGTTAGGTCTGAATATTTTTCAGAATTCATCGTTTGTTATTTTTCTGAATTCTGAAATTCGCCCTTCGAGTTCTTTCCTTAAACAGTTTTTAACCGACTTCAAAAAGGAGGAGGTTCTCAATTCGACCTAATTTTTTTTTTTTTTTTTTTTT
>BHDV01054562.1:123434-146843 GCA_005406045.1 Adoxophyes honmai | reverse complement strand
AAACTTTGTATTAGTAGTGGTGCGCGTTCAAAACACCGAATTGCCTGGATAGGTAAGTGGGGGCACATACTGTACTTACACAAAACCGCGATGCGACGTCGCATCGCAACAACCTGCAAACTCGCTACTCAACTAACCATACAAATTGCCAGGATTTTGCGAATTTGCGGCGTCGCATCTCATCGCGGCTTTGTGTACAAGCCCTAACTCCATTTTAAATCGAGTTGAGTTCGACATGATTCGGGTTAATTCGTAACGTTGGCTGCCGCTGCCAAACGCGCACTGCGCGCCACCGCTCTATTCGCGCGACTGCTGTAAACTGATACCGGCACTGACTGGTAACAGCTGGTATGGACGTACCTTTACAAGGTGATGTTGTTAGTATTGTGTGCTACCCTACTTTGGACAATAATTTAAATGACGATAGAGTAATGAAGGTAGTCGTGCGTCGGTATCAGTTTTCAGCAGTCGCGCGAATAGAGCGGAAGCGCGTAGTGCGCATTTGGCAGCAGCAGCCGCCGCAGCTCCTAGATGAAGGGCTACGAATTAGCCCGAAACATGTCGAGCTAAACTCAATTTAAAACGTGACTTATCCGTATTTTATAAGATAACATGAACATGATCATGATATCATCATCATCATCATCATCATCAGCCTATATACGTCCCACTGCAGGGCACAGGCCTCCTCTCAGTATGAGAGGGCTTGGGCGATAGTTCCCACGCGGGCCCAGTGCGGGTTGGGAACTTCACACACAACGTTGAATTACTTCGTCGCTGTGTGTAGGTTTCCTCACGATGTTTTCCTTCACCGAATAGCTCGTGATAAATATCAAATTTGATATCGCACATAAATTCCGAATCTCACAACTAAATTATTTATTATAGCCATTATTTATATTATACGATTGTGTTTTTTTTTAGACCCAAGAACCGGTAGAAATGGTGACGATGGTGTTCTACCTTATATGCGTGTTCATGGAACTTCTCATGTACTGCTACCCTGGAGACGTCTTACTTAACAAGGTTTGATAAATTAATTTTCGTTGACAAAGTATCTATTTTCATAAAATACAAAATGTAAGTAAACACTTTTTCAAAGCGAGCAACAAATTTTTGTTTTTGCAAATGTGACCGATGCGTAAAAAAAATTCTAGCTCGAAAACCGACGCATTGGTTGGCGTGATTGAATTGAAATCTGGTGCACATAATGTAGGATGGATGACAATGAAGTACAGTTGGCAAAAAGTACATTCACCATAAAAAGCTTGTATCGTAAATGAAATTTTTGTTGGTTAACCTTTTGACCGCCAAGGCGCGAAGTGAAACGCTGTGCTCCTAACGCCAAAGACGTGAGTCGGCTCTTAGATAATGCTTGTTTTTTTTTCGAATGGTGCTGTACGAGGGTCAAACTGAAAGTTTCGGGAATAGAAAAAAGTATGCAGTTAAAATGATCAAAAGTAATTTTATTGCGTTTGAAAGTATTCTCCCTTATATTAAATGTACTTTTCCATACGTTCAAACCAGTTTTTGAAGCACTCATTGAACGCTAAAGGGAGGTCGACAAAATGGCCGTTTTGTCCGCCTCCACGGCATCTTCTGGCGTCTGGAACTGCTTACTACGTAACTTATCTTTGATTCTGGGGAATGTGAAAAAGTCATTGGGACTTAAGTCAGGGCTGTATAGATGATGGTCCAGTAATTCGACTTTTTCATCGTCTAGATAGTCCTTTGTTAACCGACCCGTATGGGAGCTGACATTGTCATGGTGAAGGATGATGCGACAATTGAGGTTTTTTTTTCTCAGTTCATCAAACACACTCGGCAAACAAATGGTTGCATACCAATCGGCATTGACTGTTCTACGATCATCAAGAGGAATTGTAGCCACGTGACCCGATTTGGAGACAAAAGTAGCCACCATCTTTTTGGCCGTGCTGCGAGAGCGAACCACTTTAGTCGGCTTAATCTCGCCTTCATAGACCCATACTCGAGATTGGTTTTTAGTTTCAGGCTCATAAGCGTATATCCATGACTCATCACCCAATACAATACTAAAAACTGCATTTGAGCTTCCTCTGTTGATTTTATTTAAAGTTTTGGGGCACTAATCGACACGAGTCATTTTCTGTTCATCGAACAACAGATGAGGTATCCACCGGGAAAACAATTTTCGCACGCCTAACTCTTGTTGTAGAATAATTTGTATTTGACTCATTCCAATGCCCAGACACTCCTGAATTTCCCGATATGTCACATGTCGGTCTTCCGTAATCAGTTGACGCACAACATGGATGTTTTCTTGGGTGACTGCCGATTTTGGTCGACCTTCACGCACATGGTCCATGAGGGAAACACAGCCACGTTGAAATTCCGAAAACCACCTGTATATTGTAGTCATCGAAGGTGCTTCATTATTAAAAGCAGCAATCATCCGGTCTCCACATTATTTTTGTGTTAATCCACTTTTAAAGTCGTAGTAAATCATAGCTCTTAAATTTTCACGAGACAATTCCATGTTGAGCAGCGAGTCCTCAAGTTCAAAAAACAATTGAAACCGAACCATTGTTTTTTTTTTCTATGTGGCCAGTGTTTTAAGATATAGAAACTTTGACGATTGTAAAAAGGTATAATACGTGATAAAAAATAGTATTTAAATATTAGTTTCCCGAAACTTTCAGTGCAGCCCTCGTATTATTTTATTTAAATTAGGTATAAAATAACTTGCACTACCTATAAATAAAGTAAACCTAGAAAAAATGTTGCAGCGTTTTATATTTCAGTTCTTTCGCAATAACTTCGACGCGCCATTTAACGTCGTGACGTCACGGGCACTGACTTGCGATGACGTGATATGGCGTCTTTGGCGGTCAAAAGGTTAAGTTATTATTTCATCATGTATTGTATTATTTGTATTGCAGAGTCTGCTAATCTCCAATGCCGCGTATCCCAACAACTGGTCCGGTGACGTGGAAACGTGTCGGCTTCTCCTTTTGACCACTTTACGAGCTCAGCGCGCTCTAGTGATTAACGCTGGAGGTTTATTTAGAGTCAGTCTGCCTACTGCCGCCGCGGTATATACCAATATTGTTTGGGCGTCCATAAATTACGTGAGGTGTTCTGAATTTTCTACCCCTCCCTCCCCTCCTGGTGAGATATCGTGAGATTTTATTGAGTCCCCTCCCCAGTGGCGTAGCTAGGGGGGGGCGCCCGCCCCGGGTGTTACCCTTTTAGGGGTGACACCCGGCTGTGAACTTTAGTAGTCAATGAAAACTTAAAGGTAAAAAAAAAGTAGTCACACTGTCGGCAAATAAACATGAAACATAATTATTTTTTATTATAACCCTTTCTATCGAACGTAAATGCGTTGGACTGTTATTGCAAAAAGAAAAAAAAAATATTTTTTCTTTGTTGAAGCGACATGAAGGGTCAAATATAAAGCGCCAGCCACAATCCGTTTTTTAGGACCTTAGGCAATGTATTATCTGGATAAAGTGGACCAAAATAGTATTTTCATTTTTTTTTCAAACAAGAAAAAAGATTACGTGATATTTGCCGAGACCCCCGTCTCCCCAACGTAAGATTAGATGGGATTTGACTAGGCCCCCCTCCCCCCCCTAAGCGTTTAAACGCCTCACGTAATTTATTGACGCCCCCTTTGATATACTTACTTCAATGACTCAAAATGGCTTCTACCAGCACTTAGTTTTCTAAATATAGCTAGATAGTTAATTAATTACTATTCTAATTACTTGTCTTAATATTCCAGGTGGTCCAGTCCTCATACTCCTACTACGCACTTCTTCGGCAACAGATGGAGAACTAAATAAAAGAATGACATCGCTTACCATTATTTATTAGCTTTCGAACTTAACATTGTTATAATAAATCACTTCTTTCTCTTCTTTTTAGATCCTTTTAAACCGGAGCCATCTTTTTTTAAGTCCTTCTTCTGTACCTGTAATATAGAAAAAACAAATCAATAAATATTTTCATTTGAGTTAGAGCAGGAGTTCCCAACCAGGGGGGCACGCCCCCCTTGGGGGGCGTAGAGCAATCTCAAGGGGGGCGCGAGACGTTTGTGTTTTCAATAGAAAAAATATTTCAATGTACCCAAAATCAAATGTTGTTAAAATACCTAATGCTAGTTTTATTGTAAACACTGAGAAAAATTTGGGGAGGGGGAGATGAAAATATTATTTGTGATCCGGGGGGGGGGGACCAAAAAAAAGTTGGGAACCCCTGAGTTAGAGACTTTATTAGTAGAAACTGGACTTGACGAAAATTCAAATAAGTTAATAAAACAAGCGAGTGTAAAACTTGTAAGAAATAAATAATTTAACCATTTAAGTCAGGGGTTTCCAAGCTCACTTTGATAATAAATTGTTTTTAGCGCCTCCATTCCTCCACCTATGTACTTAAAAACCACTAACAATTCCCCCATTTTTTTTTTTGAGTCCCTTACTTGCCCCCTTTAGGCCTGCAGTGCCCACGAGGGGGCGTTATCGCCCACTTTGGGAAAGGCTGATTTAAGTGATAAATATAAATGAGTTATAATGATAAATACAATAATTAACCATCTGGTTACCCTGAAATTGCTAAACGTTGCACTGAATTTTTGAATTCATGTGCTCTACATACCCCTCTTGGGAAAACAGGTGTGAGAATATGTATGAATATGTATGTATGTATGTATATATAAACGAGATCAATTATATATACGAGACTCACAAAAGTTTAAAACATTATTTACCTTTCCGTAGCCGTCTAAGAAGTGTCCCACATCGTTTCCGCTCTTCTTTTTCTTGCCTGCCTTCTGCATGACACCCTTGGATCTCATTGATTGTTTCTCTTCTTCTAATTTCTTTTTCTCTTCTTTTCTCTTTTGCATTAACTCTTTGTAGTTGAGGTATTTCTTCTTAGGTGGTTTAGCTCCTGTTGAAATACCTATTATTAATATTATAAATGCGAAAGTAACTCTGTCTGTCTGTCTGTTACGCTTTCCCGCCTAAACCTCTCAACGGATTTTGATGAAAATTGGCACCGACAATCTTTAGACCCTGCGAAAGGACATAGGCTACCTTTTATTGCGAAAAAAAGGTAAGTAATGCCCAAAATAACTATTGCACGCGGACAAAGTCGCGGGCACAGCTAGTAATGAAATATGTAGTGTTGTTGTATATCAAAGTCATGGTTTTGTCTATGTAGCATTTTGTTTGCTCTGCTTACCCCATTTTGGGAATATTGTAATGTATGCATGTTTTGAATAATAGACATGAGTTAAGAAAACTCACTATTTACAATCCTGGATCATGTTTTTAATAGACAAATGTAACCCAAACTATTCTAAACACAGGTGGTTTTGATTGATGAAAATTTAACATTACACCTTTTGATGACAGGAATTAATTTAATTACCTATAAGTACCATCGCGAACTGGGACTGTGGAGCCAATTACCTATGTTTGTAACTTGGTCGTGTAATACTAATCCAATAGCTAACATCTAGTCTGTCACATCAGACATTAATAACACGTCTAAATTGCGAACAGTGGCAAGTGGCTCAACAATCCCGGATCGTGACTGTATGTATTATGTCAGGTGGTTAATCAATAGTTTTGTATCAGAAATGCAACAGTAACTTCAGCCACCCGCAACCTAAATGTTGCTTAGACTTGGCGACACTAAAATTGTGGGTGAACAAAGTAATTGTTATAGTTCAGTGATTGGCAACCATGCAGGCAAGAGAAACAGATTTAAAAAAAAACTTTCTTACATCTTTAAAACTACACAAGAGTTTTTAATGTGATTTTTTTAATAGGTAAAACAATTATAGATGAAGAATTATACAATAGTATGCGGGTTGCCAGTTAAAAAATTCAAACTCCAATATTCTTGGACCCCGAACAGGCTAAAAAACTCATAGTTTTATGCATGAATTGCGGACTCCTGTAAATAGTTAATTAACATAGAGATCTCCACACAAAAACGTCTGATTTCGCTTTTTTAAAGAACATCTTAATTGTTTCTATCTGTTACTTACCTAAACTAACAGCGAGAGCTATTCTTGCCTCCTCCTTCTTCGATGGGTCGAACCCAGACATGCCAAACTTTACCACTTCATGCCTGATTTTCTTTAGATCTTGATCTTTCTTTAAATTTGCGTCGCGTTGATTTAATTTTACTTCTTTATCTTCAGTTGGGACTTTCTTTTTCGGCTTGTGAGCCTCAAACTTTACGAATTTAAAGTTATCTTCCGCATTTTTCAGAGCTAGAGCAGCCTTGGTTAGAACTAAAGACATTTTCTAGCTATACTAAGGTTTTTATACCAATAAATTAAGTTTTACTAGTACTTAACCTAACCTCATTCTAGCCTAAACAAGAAATTAAGAGTTAAAATCTTAAAACAAGCGCTTCAGCTTGAAACCACTTGGCAATATAACTTCAAGGTGGAGTTAATGGTAATAATTAAGCAAAACAGGTGTAAGAAATATAAATGTAACAGCAGTCAACAATAGTCGAATAAAAACAACGTGAACGTGACGTAAATCTAATGTCAAGATTGTCAATGTCAAGTCAAAAGTCAGCAGGCAGAGACAGCAGATCAGCTCACCACAGATTCGAGAATGGTGTAGAAAATGCAAAATTTAAAAACAAAGTATAAAGCTGGGAATACACAGCTCACTAAGGATACGGCTGACCACCGGTTGTTTACTGCTTCCAATTACTACTTCCTTTATGGCTTCTTAATGATTGCAAGCTAGTTCAAGGATTTAATAAAGGGCGTAAGTCTATTTTAAATTTTTAATTGCAAATGTTTAACGTGTTAATCGATTATCGATTTTGTATATGGCAACTACTTAAAATGGCTTAAAATACTCTCCCACTCAATCTGCAAAGTTTAAAAAAACAAAGTTGACAAATGTCAACAAATGACATTGCTGTCAAGTCAATTTCAATTTGTATTTGTACAATAGATGGGTACAGACCGCACGATACATTTTTATAGGAAGTCTATTAATAGGATGAGTTTTGTTTATTTTTTGCTTTGATGTTTCACGCGCTAGCAGCGGCCGTGTCTTCACTAAAAATAATGTAACCGATATACGAATGAACTATATTGAGGCTCAGGTAGTGGCCAACTAATATTTTCAGCCCCAGCAGCGCTGAAATATAACGTAACATTCCTGTAACATTCACTTTCGACGGCATACGTTGTCGCCGGGCTAGTTTTAAGAAGTTTTTATCATTCGCAAGCAATATTATATAGTTTAAGTGTTTTTAAAATGAAGAATAAATATAGGAATACAGACTCTATCATTAAGGCTGGAGATCTTATTTTAACTGAACAGCCGTTCGCGTTTGTGCTAACATCGAAGGAAAAGGGAAACCGTTGTGACAATTGCCTCGAAAAGTAAGTTCATATAGACAAAACTGAAACTTCCAAAACTCTAGAAAACTTTTTTTGTATTTTTTTGTAGCTCATCTCTTCTCGTGCATGACACGGATCCGTGTCATATTTAGGAACATCATTTTGTTTTATTTTATTATTTTGGTCAGCATAATTTCTAGTTGTTGAAAGAAAAGAGTTGTAGTATGCAGTATTTTTTTCACCTCCAAAGGTTAATGAGATTAGATTGTACATTTTTTTCTATAGCATTAGAAATTTTTATTATGCCACAGATTGTAAAAATGTTATTGTTAAATTGGGAGCTTATACAGTGTGAAAAAAATATTGGAATTCAAAGTGTTTTATTTGATGATTTATTTCTCTTAGTTTTTTGATGTTCTGAACTCATTTGCTGGAGGCGATTGAGTCCAGTGGAAGAGGTATGGATGAATACTTCAAACAAAATAGTTGTAAATTAAATTGGATACTTTTTAAGTACATTGCAACATTTTTTTTTATGATTCTTGTACTTTCTCTAACCTGAAGAGCTAATAAAATCTCTCTGTTTAATTTTGAGTTATTTTTTTTAACTTAAAACTAATGCTAACTTAATCTAGTTGAGTGATCCTTCTAATTTCTTTTGGTTTATTTGAACTGATACATAAAAAAATTAAACTATGTACTTGCAAATCTTACATGTTTTTGTCTACATATTTTCAAAAATATTTTTTTTTGTGTGTTTCTGTATCCCTAATAATATTTAAAATTTTATTGTTTTTTAGACCCTTTTTTATTGATTCATCTTGTGGTAATTTTTGTTTTTGTATACATATTCTTATCGTTACAAAAGCTTATGGACGTAGCTATATTAAACCCAATTTTGAATTAACTTTCTATGAAATTTATTTGGCTCATATTCTTCAAAATTAATAAAATAAATACATTATTTTCTGCTCAAGCATTCAAAACTTGTTTTTAAATATTAAGGCACCTTTAGATACAAAATTTGATGTCTCAAGAGTTCAGACAATATAGAAGAGTAGAAGAAAAAAAATTGAGAACCTAACTTAATCTGAGCTATGTGTTATGAGTGTCAATTGATGAAAAATATCTCTAATGGCTTCTAAAAAATAATTGTAACAGAAATTCCCTTCATCATTACATTTTGTTTGACTATTAATGTAAAAGACAAAATTGTCACTATTATAACTTTCTTCTATGACTAAACCAAAACTGATTCTAAAAGTAGCTACAAATCATGCAATAGTCATACTTTTGACTGTGCTACATTTTATTTTGACATGTTTGTATTTAAATCATATTTTTTTGAAATTGCATTTAATTCCTGACATATCCATTTATTATTACAAATATGTGCTTATTTTTACTGTTAATTACAGAACTATTGTTTTTTGACGATTTTGTGAAATACTTGTATCTAACAAGAAAATTAGGTATGTGTTTATAAAAATGAAATCAATGAATCTACCTATCCTGCCCTACGTTACCCCATTTGGCAACACAGGCATGACGTTTATACGTGTATGTTTATTTTTTTATTTTATTAGCCTATTAAAGTATCCCACTGTTGGGCAAAGGCCTCTCCTTTTGACCTCCACAACTCTCGGTCTTGGTCTTACAATGTATGTAAATGTCTAAAAACGTCGCTGATTCAAGAAGACTGGGTTAAAAAATGAAATTCTAATTAGTCCGTTACTTAGATTATAAAAAAATACGAGACACCATTTTTTTCTTTTATCAAATAACTAAACATCGACACAGTTATAGATCATCAAACTTCCGGAGTGACTTGTAACGTCACGGCTCGGTAAAAATTGTACCGCGTAGTGACGTCACTGGAAACTTCTAAGCGCTGTATTATAGTCATTTCTCGTTTGTCAAAAAATGAAAAAATACGTGTACAATATTTTTTGGGAATCTGTCGGACTAATTAGTTATTTTAGTTGTCTATTGTAAACAAACATTGTTCGACAATGTCAAGCCGGCTTTGACCACCGAATGTGTTACAGGGGCAAGGTCCTCAAGTGCTCCGGATGCCAGTTCGTGCACTATTGCAGCCGCTCGTGCCAGAGGGACGCTTGGAATGACCACAAGGTATGCGCGCGCGCGTTGGGGCCGTAGGGTTGCCACCCGTGCATAGAGGATAGAACCTATAGAGAAACGATGTTCGCAACCCCAGTCCGCAAATAGTTTGTTGATTTCAACATACTAAACGTCACCGTCACTGTCACAGAAACTGTACAGAGCCAATAACCGTAGAGAAAAAGGCACTAGCGTTACGCGCGATCTTGGACCGGCCAATAAGAGCACTGCGATCACTTCAATTGTTTTGCGGAATAATTTCCGAACAACCAAGATGTCATTAGTACTCTGTAGGTTCTATCCTCAATGCACCCGTGGTTTATGATAATGATAAAGTATGTACGGTGTTTCAGGTAATTGTACACTGTACTTTATGAGAATGAAGTACAGTAGAATGCTTTTTTTCGAACGATTCGTTTTTTTGGATTTTTTTAAAGTTTAGTCGTTTGTATTTTTTCGTTAAATGAAATTTATATCGTTAAAAAGCGAAAGTAACTAAAAAATATGTTAAAAAAAAGAAGGGTCCTTAAGTCACGAAATGTCCGTAAAACGTTAGTGTTTTATCTGTATCTCCAATATCTTGGTACCACGACTCTGAAAGACCTATAAATTCTAAGTCTTTTCGGTTTTTTTCGTGCCAAGTCCAAGTGACCAGACTGTACAAACAAACTTTATTCCGCCTAAGAGGTTTTTGTCGTGCTACATTTTATGTCACATCCTAGGGAGGAACGGGATAAAAAGTATCCTATATCCATCTCTTGCTTCTAAACTGCCTCCCCACCAATTTTCAGCCAAATCGGTTCAGCTGTTCTTGAGTTATAAATAGTATAACTAACACTATTTTTAACCGACTTTGTTCAAAAAAAGGAGGGGGTTCTCAATTCGTCGGGATATTTTTTTTTTTTTTTTTTTTTATGTGTGTTCGCTGACTACTCGAAGACGCCTGGACCGATTTGGAAAATTCTTTTTTTGTTTGAAAGGGTATAGTTTCCAGGTGGTCCCATTGCCAGCATATCTTGATCTGATGATGGAATATGAGGGAAATCGAGGGCAACCCTCAAATTTTATTGGCACAGGTAATGTTTTTAGTACATTTTTCAAAGCTACACCAGTATTTACGTCTGGCAGTAAAAAAATATGACTGAGCTGATGATGGAAGGTCAACTCCTTAATGCTTAGGAGTTAAAGGATAATTCTTTCAATACTGAATGCACCTGCAGACTGGAAATTATAATTTCTGTAATTAGTGAGACCTGCTGGTGATGGAAGGTCACCCTCATTATTAGACAAATGCTTTCAGTATAGCCCAAATTTGAAGTAGGTTTTTTTTTTGTTTAAAATTATCTTTTATATAGATACTAGTTGTGCCCGTGACTGTGTCCGCGTGGAATGGTTATTTTGGGCAAGAAAAGGTAGCCTATGTCCTTTCTCAGGGTCTAAAGATTGTCTGTGCCAAATTTCATCAAAATCGGTTGAGACGTTTAAGCGGGAAAGCGTAACAGACAGACAGTCAGAGTTCATCATCATCATCAGCCTATATACGTCCCACTGCATGGCACAGGCCTCCTCTCAGTATGAGAGGGCTTGGGCTATAGTTCCCACGCGGGCCCAGTGCGGATTGGGAACTTCACACACGGCGTTGAATTACTTCGTCGCTGTGTGTAGGTTTCCTCACGATGTTTTCCTTCACCGAATAGCTCGTGATAAATATCAAATTCGATATCGCACATAAATTCCGAAAAATTCAGAGGTGCGAGCCCGGGGTTTGAACCCACGACCCTCTGCTTGAGAGGCCACAGATCGAACCGCTGGGCTACCACGGCTACATACAGTCAGAGTTACTTTCGCATTTATAATATTATAAGTAAGGATTAGTAGAGCTAAAGCAGAGATATCCACTTTTTAGTTTTTTTCTGTTCAACTAGACACCCAAAAAAAGGGGAGAATCGAAAAAGTACAGAATCGTTCATTAACGCGCGTCTCAAGCGGACGGCAACACCCTCAGACCGGTTCCAACAATTCCGAGACTTCCGAGATATCGTGTCAGCGCGTTGCTCGACCACACTTTGTAGATTGACTTTATTTTGTGCCACTGCCTCTAACCTAAAATAACGCTAAGTTGAAAGACGTCACGCCTTGAGTAACCGAACTGCAGCCGGGTAAAAATAAACCGTGTACAAGGAAATGGCAGCGCGCCACGACCCGTACCTGTTGGACAGACGCACAGACAAACGGCTGCCGTAAATCACTGTAAACTAATAAAACATATTGCTATCGGCTTGGTTTAGAGCGTGTGTGCGGGATTACGAATGACGATCGTTCGCCTTGATCATGTGGGATTTAGGTACACTTTTTTTTTAATCTAAAATCTGAGCACTACTAAGTACAGTCGAGTTCATAAATATATGGGCAGACAAATGCCAAATATGTATACTTTTGCACCTTATTGTCAATGTCATAAAGGTGTACAGATATTTTTAAACCCTCAGTTTTGCTCATATATGTATTAATGAACTCGACTGTACCTATCTATGATCTATTTTTTATGCGTATTCTAGGATATCAGGCGCTTCCTTTCGTGGCCCTTTTTCTCTCGATTATTTCACAGTAGGTACTCGTATGTACCCTCAATTCTGAATATGTAAAATGTAGATAACATTTCGAAATTAAAAATGCCCCTATTTTGGGAATGGCCCCAGTTCATTGTCGATTTTTTTTTATTTGACAAACCGATAGTAGGTACCATCGAACCAATTGATTCCTGACCCACAATAGAACCTACTCACAGTGAACGTCTTAGTGTCATTGCATTGCTTGACAAAGGAAATATTAATGACGTTTATTGTGACAACGTTCTGCGGTGGGTCAGGAATCAGTTGGTTCGATAGTACGTGGCCCATATTTTTCATTACCTTATTTTCGCACTAAATACCCGTTTCACAAAATAGTCCATTGAAATAAAGTAAAAAAGCAATCCTCGAATATAGATAGAAAAATAATCAATAAAAGAAAAACCGGCCAAGTGCGAGTCGGACTCGCGCACGTAGGGTTTCGTCCCAAAAACAGCAAAAAAACAAGTTTTTAGCTACGGAACCCTAAAAAAACGGATGAGAGTAAGTTTTTCCAAGACTAGATCATATTTTCGTTTAGTTGAATTTACTAGCTACATGGTACAATAAGACTGTTTTTATCTCAAATAATCACCAACCTATTCTTCTGAATATTCGTTAACAGTGGGTATAGCAGTGAACGAACAGTGCAACGAACTTGTTTTAGCGATGCGCGAACCTACTCTAACTCAGTGTATGTTAACGAGTATGTATGTATGTGTTTATGTATGTTCCAGTGGGAATGCGGCAACCTCAAGCGTGTGGCGCCCAAGGTCATCCCCGATGCGGCCAGGATGCTGGCGAAGATCATCAACCGACTGGCCAGGGGAGATGGCCACTCGTACCGCGCCTTCTACTCCGCTACTTCCTTCCGTATGTGGAAGGATCTCATGTCGCGTGAGTTTCTTCTCTGTGGTACCATCGCGAACAGGGATTGTTGAGCCACTTACCTATGTTTGTAACTTGGTCGTGTAATACTAATCCAATAGATAGCATCTGTCAGTCACATCGGTCATTGATTACACGTCTAAATTGCGAAAACAATCCCTGTTCGTGACTGTACGGTCAAGGACTTTAATTCATGAGCCACTATAAAACCTTCTCGAAGAAAAATCATAACGACTTCCCTTGATAATTAATGGGATGTCATTATGACGTTTACTGTGAAGTGGTTCCATGGTGGCTTGGCTCCTTGGTTCCTTGACTGTACATCTATTCCATACAGTACAGTAACTAACCTTTCATGCGCCCGATGCGAGCTTTAAAAACTTCGCCTTTGAAAAATGCATGAAGTACACGTTCCGTGCTCAAATCGCGGACGTTTTAGAAACAGGTCAAGAGTACCCGAAACCGACGAGCATGTATGAGGAGATTAATGAATGTGGATGAAGCAAAAGAGGTATGCCAAGATCGTAGCGAGAGGAACAAAGTGGTGTCTGCCTACCCTTGTGGGAAAGAAGCGTGACGGTGTGTATTGTATAACTATATGTATAGACACTGGTCTGGCCATTTCTGCGCCCCTCCAAGGTCTCTAGACTTATATCCGTGTATATACACGTGTCGAGCAAAGTCCGGCGACGTCGCGCTACATCGCTCGACATGTCGCGCGACGCGTGTCGCGGCACATTTGTCCCCTAATGTATTTGTGGCTTTATTTTTTTCTTATCTATATTTTTATTGATAATGGTTTATTTTTATTATCTGCTTAGTCGTGTGGTGTCGGGTTTAGAATAACACCTCCATTTTTCCGTGGATGTCGTAAGAGGCGACTAAGGATATAGATACATTTTACTGTTGCATTTTGGACCTACGTTTTCTAACTCTTATTGCTACTAACAACATCAAGAATAGGATTAAGTCGGTCGCATATCTCGTTCCCATGGTGTATATATGTCTTATAATTCCAGATTATTCGGACCTGAAGGCAGACAAGAAGAGAATGGATCATTTCTCAACGCTTTGCGTCGTTCTCTTCGAATTCCTCAAGGACCTATCATTGCCTAACACCGTGGAGTTGATGGGAATCTATGGGAGAGTGAGTCAACCATTTTTATTTTCACTTTTTAACCGACTTCAAAAAAAGGAGGAGGTTCTCAATTCGACCAATTTTTTTCTTCTTTTTTTTTGTGTATGTTACTCGATATCTCGGAGACCCGTGTACCGATTTTAATTTTTTTTTTAATCGAAAGGGTATAACTCGAAATTGGTCCCATTGGCACGAAACCAGGATCTGATGAAATCGAGGGAACTCTTCAAATTTTACATGGAGATGTACGGCGTTTTCGGTAATTTGTTGATGAAGTCAAGATTTCACATTCAGTAAATAGAATACTTTCAAAATATTGCTAATTTGAAGTCGGTTTTTTTTTGGTTAAAATTATCAAAAAAATCGCCCAATCACTTAACATATTTCAATTGTACCTGTTTTGTATGGGAGCCCCACTTAAATACTTTGTTTCAATTTAGTTATATACTTTTTGTTTAGGTGGGTTTGCCTCTTCTAAACTTTAAATTAAGCAAATAGCCACGAAATATTAAATGGTAATAGTTTTATGTATGTTTTTCTTGTGCTCTGCGTACCGCATTAGGGAACACAGGCGCGGTTGTATTGTAGGGACACCTAGCGCCATCTATCATCGAGTAGTAGAACTTCTAATGTCAAGAAAAAAAGTAGCCTACATCCCGCTAACGAAGTTTCGACGATCGGTTGTATAAATACAAATTCCAACTTCCTCTCTTCGGACTTCGGTCCCCAGGCATAACATATATTGGAGTCTTTCCCAAACCTTAAGAGGATAGGAGTCGCACCACCTTCTCCATACAAACGTAGTCCCCTGTTTTCTCCGTGAATAATGACATTAGAGCAAAAATTTTTTTTACGTTATATTTGTATCTATTGTGGCTATGCCCCTATGATTTGCTTTTATAGATTTTCAATTTTTCAATTTTTTTATTTTTTAGAATATCGATAAAAGCAAATCATAAGGGCATAGCCACAACAGATACAAATATAATGTAAAAAAATTTTTGCTCTAATGTCATTATTCACGGAGAAAACAGGGGACTATGTTTGTATGGAGAAGTGATGCGACTCCTATCCTCTTAAATACCAATCAGATAAATATCATTTTTTAACGGTTCTCTCCACAGATGGTTATAAACAGCTTCACCATTCTCGACACAGACATGAACTCCATAGGCACGGGCATATACCTCGCCTCGTCTGTGGTCGACCACAGCTGCGACCCGAACGCGGTGGCCACATTCGACGGGAAGACTATCAACATACGGGCCCTGAGGGACCTGCCTAGTTTGGATTGGGACCAGGTATTTAGCAGCCATCATGTTTTTACAATCGTCATCCAGCCTATATACGGCCCACTGCAGGGCACAGGCCTCCTCTCAGTATGAGAGGGCTTAGGCTATAGTTCCCACGCGGGTCCAGTGCGGATTGGGAACTTCACACACAACATTGAATTGCTTCGTCGCTGTGTGCAGGTTTCCTCACGATGTTTTCCTTAACCGAATAGCTCGTGGTAAATACCAAATTCGATATCGCACATAAATTCCGAAAAATTCAGAGGTGTGAGCCCGGGGTTTGAACCCACGACCCTCTGCTTGAGAGGCCACAGGTCGAACCGCTGGGCTACCACGGCTTTTTTTTACAAGCTTTTATTTAATTTTATTTGTATGTATGTTTACAAATCTTGCAAGGAAGATTTGAACCACTTCCAATAGACCGATTGAGCTGAAACTTGATACCTACGTAACTTGGATGACAATACAATATCCCGGTAGTGGACTTCTGGTGGCCCAATATATTGTAAACTAGATTATGGAAAAAAAGACACGAATTTTTTGGTTTATCAAATAATTAAACATCAACAAAGGTACAGATCATCAAACTTTCTGAATGGGGGCTCGTGACGTCACGCCTTGGTAAAAATTGTACTCAAACGTGACGTCACTCGAAACTTCAGAGCACTGTATCCTCATTTCTTGCTTGTGAAATTATAGAAAAAATGTCTACAATATTTTTTGGTTCTATCTGACGGACTAAATAGTTTTTTTTAGTCATCCACCCAATTAAGTTGCGACCGCACCAATGCTTAAAGAACAGTGACGATACGGAATCGCAATGACTCAAAGTACGCAGCCGCATCGTGACGATAGATTTTTGACGTGAACCTCCCAAACCGATGACAGTTTTTAAACTTTTCTAATTTTTAATTCTCAAACCACCGTTCGATGTTTATTTATCTTTGTTTCAGATCCGCATATCTTACATAGACCTGATGAATACGCCGTACGAGAGACAGACAGAGCTGTTGGACAACTACTACTTCCTCTGCCAGTGCGTGAGGTGCATTGGTAATGCTTTCAATGTGCTGTTTACGGCGTTGCGATGAAAAAGTTTTTTACAGTTTTAATAGTCAAAGGGAGCGAAACTATGCAGCCGGTGACGTGATGTAAAGTTGAGTGTGGATTGTTTAAAAAAATGTATCTCAGTGATTCTCAGTAATGGAAAAATATGGATAAGTCCTTGATGAAAGGCAAAAAAAACTACTTTGTTCTCAACACGTCGACCTAAATTCGATTTACAACGTCTGTATTTTTTTCGTAATAAATGAGTGACTTTCACGGTATTTTATAAAATGAGCCAGATAAGCTGAATTTTGTAAAGAATCGCGAGATTTCGAATGCCTAGTAATTGTGTACTTATAGTCGCATAGATAACTTTATCTACAATCATATAATAATTTAGGAAAATATTTAAAAGTACAAAGAACGGCTGAAATGGCGGCAAACTCCAATTCCACAAACAATTGCACAACGGCGTCACAGGCGCGTTCCAACTTTGAAACATTTTTCTTTCGATCGTAAATCAAATTTATAAACTTAACCATAAGTAACATTATGATGTGAATGTAGATAGAAATATTTACAAACCTTGTAGCAGCATTACCTATAGTTTATACTTCTTCATTGTAACGACAATGCGTCCACATGACTACAACAGATACATACACTGACACAGACTAGCAAACATGAGTCGTGCTTGATGCTTAGTGTCCACAGGTAAGAAAATACCATAGAGCATGCTCAAGTTTTTTGGGTATGCTCTATGGATTTCATTCGAAGCGTTATCTCGAGCATGCTTCGGCAATGCTAAGTGAAAAGCATGTTGCGCGCTTGTACTAGGGAATGTCCATTAAAACCGTACTGAATACATGCTTACATTTGTATTTTTAAATTGAAAAAATAAATCTATGTCAAGATTTTTTTATTTTTTTGCCGGTGTCTCCGCAATAAATGTACCTGTCGAGCATGCTCTTATTTCTAGTGGCATGGCTTATCCCGTATATCGGTTACACTTTTACACGCACATAGGATTTATAGGCGTTTTTTGAGTACTCTTAAATGAGAATGAGTTACTGAAGCATGCCCAAAGCTCCAATTACACTGTATTTAACCAATGTCGCCGCAAATGTTCCAACTTTGGCCAACGAACATCGTCTTTACATTAGACCAGTGGTTCTCAAATTGTTTTGGTGTCAGAAAACTTTTAGAAAGCGAAATACTCGACGGAACCTTACTAAAAAGAACAGGTTTTTAAAAGTGTGTTCTTTATCCATCCGTCCGTCTGTCTATACGCCGCGTCAAAACGTTCGACCAGAGAGTAAAGTGGAGTCCAAAATTAGGCGAACTAACTTGACAGTTCATTGTGCACTAAAGTTGCCACAGTTTGGCCAGTGCTGTTAATATCGATGTTTAAAATAAAGTCTTGTTATAAAATCGATGTTTAAAGTAAAAAGTTTTGTTATCTTTATTATTGTATTCGGAATCAAACTAATAATTTTACTAAGTAAATGAATAAGTAATAATCAAAATTGGTAGAAATTAAAAATACACCTACTTGGATCAATTTTGTTAGTAAAATCGTACATCCTTCAGATCATTAAATCGCGGTAAATTGCAGTAGTTCGTCCATATTTGGCAAAAATATGTAAGAATGTGAAAGTTTCGACGAATTACTTGATAAAATATAAATAGAATCAGATTTCTTCTGGACTTCACTTTAGTGTTTTTTTTTCTAATTCTTGCGGAATATCGTAGAACCCTGCAACCTTGGGGTTAGACTTTCCGCCGACTGCCGTCACCGTAGAGGAAGACCTAAGATATGACGAAAAGGGGAGGCCTTTGCCCAGCAGTGGGATACTATATCGAATTTAATATATAGGCGAATAGTCAAGTGCCGTATTTTTCAACCTTATCCATGGTGCGACCTCTTAGTAGGTAAAATAAAAACGCGACCCCCTTACTTTTCCGTACTTCGTTTTAGGATTAGGTACAAAATGAATTGGAACGACATTTTAGCATTACTTTTCTCTATTTCGTAGCTAGCTACCCTCTGGCAGACGTTTTGAGACAGTTTGAGAAACACTGGCCTAGGGCAGAGACGTTGACCGACGTAGTTTGGAACACATGCGAAGCTGCATTAGGATGATTGGCATATGTCTCTAAGTTTTTTTTTTTATTTTTCAAATATAGTTTTCTATTTTTAGATGACGTGCAAATCCGGACGGTGCACGCGGCAAAGTGTCTCAACATCCAGTGTGAGAATACTGTCAACATTCCGTGGAAAGAGAACTGTCAGCTCGCGAGGAAGCCGGAGACGGACGGAGGTCCGGAACCGGTAGTTGCGACGGAAGCGGGTGATGTGATACGGTGAGATATCTTGAACGAAGCTGAGGTTCCCAAACTTATTTTGTCTACTGCCCACTTTGAGAATAAATTATTTTTTAGCGCCGCCATTTTTTCACCTACTTAAAAACCACTAAACAAAGCCCAAATTAGGAGTACCCGAAACCGTCGAGCTTGTATGACGAGAGTGATGAATGTGAGTGAAGCGAGAGAAATATGTCAGAATAGATGCGAATGGCGCTCTGTTGTCCCTGCTTACCCCGCAGGGACTAAGGCGTGACGGTTATGTATGTTAAAAACCACTGTAAAACACAACTCCCCCATTTTTTTTCTGAGTCTCTTACTGCCCCCCCCTTTAGGCCTGCAGCGTCCACAAGAAGGCGTTATCGCCCACTTTAGGAATCAATTCTAGTGTAATGAAGTCGATCCAGAGAGCATCGATTTCGTTTGTGTATTAACGCTAAGAATACATGGAGACGAGTCGACCGCGGCAGTTGTGCAAACGTGCCACTTGGAGGTGCTGTCTCAGTTTCCATACAATTCTTCGCTACGTAAACGTTTTTTTATTAAATCTATCTATGGACCGCGAATGTCATTTCATTTCTTAAAATGGACCCCGAGCGAAACTAATTGGTGACCCCTGCACTAGACGTTCAGAGCACGCGAAATGTGACAGACAATATGGATTTCACACTAATAAATTTACCGTGTGCTGGTCCGTGGTCTCCACTCAAACATTTCGAGAACTAAAGTCATCCATGTAGTCCACCGGCTCAGCAATTTGAAGTGGCAATGGGCAGGCCATTGCGCGAAGAGCTGATGGCCGATAGGGTCTAAAAGTGTTCTCTAATCGCATAATGATAAATTACTACTGTGCAAAATCATAATTATTACTTTATCCTATTCAGATGTGACGAATGTGGGACCAAATACGGAGAGAAACACGTAGAGGAGTTCGTGAGAGCTATGGAGATAACGGAACAGCATTTACTTGACATGAAGGGCGCTTCCGTGGCCTGTATCCTTTTAAACTAAACTAAAGATAAAAAGTAAAGACTTATGATCCTACTACGTTACTCTGTTTCACACATAGAGGACCGAACCTATAGAGTACTAATGTCATTGAATTTGTTCGAAGACGATTCCGCCAAAGCATGGCGGCGTTCGCTGTGCTCTTATTGGCCGGCCAAGATCGCGCGTAACGCAGTGGCTTTTTCGCCCGACGTTGCTGGGGACACGTGTCGAGGCACATTTTTCCCCTAATGTATATATAATGTATGGCTATCTATTATGGCTTTAACACATTCACAACCAAGCCTAAAATCAAAACATCTGCGCGGAACCGAATAGTCTATAGCTATACCTTATCGATTTAGGTAGTTAAAATAATGTAAACAATCTTGACGTGTCTTTTTATTTAAACGTACACTTTATAAATCGAAATCTTTACATTTTACAATTTAGGTACGAAAAAATCATTTACTTTCATAATTGAATTGTATAGTGTAACGATTTTCATTTTTAGACTGTGTATTTCAACAAAAGACATGTCAAGATTGTTTATATTGTGTTAACTACCTAAACCGATAAGGTATAGTACAAAATGAACCCGGCTACCGGGTTCTCGGTATCTCGCGAATGTTTTGAAGAACCCGGGAGCCGGGTCCTTGGTTCTGAATGTGTTAATGTTCACTGGGGTTTTATTGCAAACGATGACGTTTCCTGAAAGAGCACCAGACGTGGACATATGCCAGTACTGCCTCCAGCGGCAGACTCGGCTCCACCCGCTGAACGTGCTCCGAGCGCAGACCCTCGACCACGCGCTGGACGCCCTGATCCTCGTCCGGCTGTGGGAGGCCGCCCGGGAGATCGCGGAACAGCTGCTGCCGTGCTTCCAGTTAGTTTTTAATAATTTTAAACAAAAAAAACCGAATTTGTGATATACTGAAAGCATTTGTCTAATGAGGGTGACCTTCCGTCACCAGCAGGCCCGACTAGTTACTGAAATTATAATTTCCAGTCTGCAGGTGCATTCAGCATTGAAAGTATTATCATTTAACTCCTAAACATTAAGGAGTTGACCTTCCATCATCAGCTCAGTCATTTTTTTTACTGCCAAGCGTAAATACTGGTGCAGCTTTGAAAAATGTACTAAAAACATTATTATTACCTGTGCCTATAAAATTTGAGGGTTGCCGATTTCCCTCATATTCCATCATCAGGCCAAGATATGTTGACAATGGGACTATCTGGAAACTGTATCCTTTCAGACAAAAAAAATCCAAATCGGTCCAGGCGTCTTCGAGTAATCAGCGAACACACATGATGAGAACCTCCTTTTTAGAAGTCGGTTAAAAAAATTGAAAGAACTAGGAGACCCGGTGAACTTTGTCCCGCTAAAATCTATCGCACGCGCGCAATGATATAGCCCTCACGCTCGCACTTGAGCACGTGAGGCGCACTGTGCGAGCGTGAGGGCAATATTACTACTAGTCGGCATCGGGGAATTTCTCTGCTCCGCGTGCAGCCTTTAGATGTGGTTCGAAGCGTGAATTTTTTTTCTATCCCCTATCATAGATTCCCCCAATTGGGAACCGCTTGATTGTATGTATGTAACAATGCGAAGGCATTGCGAACGTGTGCAGGTCGCGTACTTTTTGTATTCAATTATAATTAGGTACAGTCACGAACCGGGATTGTTGAGCCACTTGCCACTGTTCGCAATTTAGACGTGTAATCATTGACCGATGTGACCGACTAGATGTCAGCTATTGGATTAGTATTACACGACCAAGTTACAAACATGGGTAAGTGGCTCAACAATCCCTGTTCGCGATGGTACATTGTTGGTTTTGTGTAGGTAACTTTGTTTCATTTCATTAAAAACACTATTTACCTGTGGTGTTTCTATTTTTTTGGAAACATTCGCGTTAGCATTCAAACGTTCGCATCTTATTAGACATTCGCATTTGCATTCGCGAATGTGTAAGTTTTGACATTCGTGGAATGAACCGCTGAGGAATGAAAATGAAAACTTTATTAAGCAAATAGGGATGTCGACTGGATTAAAAATTAAAAATCTATCAGCGCTTTGCAAAGACCATCATTGCTAAGAAGAATGCGCCGCAAGAAACTTAGCAGTTAAACATATTTTAGGTTAAATTTAGATAGGTGGCACTAGGGCGATACACAGTTTGTTGTTCATTTGTTCACTCGCGTAATATACGACCATATAAACGCGTTGCAACGCAGGACTAATCCCCCTTTTTTATTGCAGATATTACTACGGCGACCGACATCCCCTGCTAGGCATCCTGCACATGAAATACGGCAAGATTCTGCTCTACCAAACGGAGGTCCAGAAAGCGTTAAAACAGTTCCAGTGTGCAGAGAAAATCATCAAGATAACTCATGGAGACAAACATCCTTTGTACAGAGAGCAATTGATGCCGATTATGAGGCAAGCTATGATCGAGTCTGCACACTTTAACTGAAATACTGGAGAGTAGAAATCTGAGTCGAGGGAGATTTAATAGAGATTGGTGAATACAGGTAGATTGGTTGAGCTGTACTACGGTAATAAATTATATACTTAGATACAGGAAAAATAAAAGACAGTAGGGCTATTCTATAACGCGCTGGGAATCAGCTTGATGGCGGAAAGCGATTGTGATCCCGAGCGTCTCAGTGAAACGCTTTCGCGTGACTAACCAATCCCTAACTCTCATTTTACTAGGACGACACGAGTTTTTGGCAAGTCATTCGTTCGATTGGCTTCTAACTTGTCTGGGCATGTGTCCGGCAGCTGGCATTTGATTAAATTTCAAACCGAGATTGGTTTCGACCTGTCAAATTGAAAACGATCGTGATTCCGAGCGCGGTAGACAATAGCCCTGCTAAGCCATCATTTTAAAGTGCGCCATTTTGCGGAATTTCTGAGGAACTATTCTCTTCACAGAGAACTGTGTCTTTGGAAAATTGTTGTGCCTTTGTCAGTCGAATCCCTCAGACTATTTAACAAAATATTTGAAGATATTGCGAATTATATTATTTTCACACATAAAAACACAGAACATTTTTATATATTGCACTTAGCTACAGCGAAATTTTTTTGCACAGTTTGTGCAAACAGCGAACTTTGACAGCAAGAGCCTGACATTTAAATTTAGTGATGCCAGAGTGAAAAAATAGTTTCACTGATTATCCGCAACATGACCAAGTTTTTATTTTCTTGGTCGGGCCATAAATTTGCAAATATGAATTTGTCACCGTCCGCATTGGACGAGAGCTACTTCTTGCATATCATTTTCAGCAATAGCTGTTAGCCGCAACTGTAAGAGCAATGGTCAAATAGGTACGGACCAACAATCTAATGTCAATTGATGTAAACTAATTCATTTATGACAAATGATTTGTCCGTGTGATCTAAGACATTTAGCTAATAATAAAGAACAGTAGGTGTAACGATTTGTGATCTTCAAATTTATTTCAGATTTGTTTTCAATGTTGTATGTATTAAAATTAGTGTCCGACCGAAGTTTCGGTTTCGGTTTCGGTTTCGGCCGAGTTTCGGCCAAAATTCCAGTTTCGGCCGCAGTTTCG
>BHDV01054562.1:103094-121519 GCA_005406045.1 Adoxophyes honmai | reverse complement strand
TTTATCACGAGCTATTCGGTGAAGGAAAACATCGTGAGGAAACCTACACACAGCGACGAAGTAATTCAACGTTGTGTGTGAAGTATCCAATCCGCACTGGGTCCGCGTGGGAACTATCGCCCAAGCCCTCTCATACGGAGAGGAGGCCTGTGCCCTGCAGTGGGACGTATATAGGCTGATGATGATGATGATGGTCGCCAAGAAACTTGGTCAGTGTTTAACTGGTGTAGATAAGTTCGCGCATCGCTATTTCCATGCAAAAGAAACGCGCGGTCTTGCCCCCACCGCTTAAAATCTGGCCTAGTACCTAGCCGACCACAATAGGTACCTACTAGCACTGCAAATTAAAATAAACCGGCCAAGTGCGAGTCGGACTCGCGCACGAAGGGTTCCGTACCAAAAACTGCAAAAAAAGAGAATTTTTGTATGGGAACCTTAAATACTAATTTTATTTTTATTTAATTATTTATTTTTAAAGTAGATATTTAATTAAACATTCTGTGAGCATTTCAAGTATTTAGCGGCGTTATAGCGGCAACAGAAATACATCATCTGTGAAAATTTCAACTCTCTAGCTCTCACGGTTCGTGAGATACGGCCTGGTGACAGACAGACAGACAGCGAAGTCTCAGTAATAGGGTCCCGTTTTTACCCTTTGGGTACGGAACCCTAAAAATACCTATGTATCCTCTTATAGATGAATGGCCTGTCCATATTTATTACGTTTCAAAAACGAAAAAAAGAACTTCAGTGTGATTTATAAATTGTTGCTACTTCAGTCTTTATAATCTCCGAATTAGTACTATATTATAGCGCATTCGAATTGTTCCACCTCGCTAAGGATAGACATGAATTCCAGAAGTTGGTAGCTAACCTTCAATATACCTTATTGTTTAGGTACTTAAAACAATGTAAACAATCTTGACGTGTCTTTTTATTTAAACATACACTTTATAAATCGAAATCTACAATTTTGCAATTTAGGTATGATAAAATCATTTACTTTCTTATTTTAATTGTATAGTGTAACGATTTTCATTTTTAGACTGTGTATTCCAATAAAAAGTCATGTCAAGATTGTTTAGATTGTTTTAACTACCAAAATAGTTAAGGTTTAGTTGGAGAGTCTCTTGAAGAAGAATGATGGCAGAGTGTATCTGTATGATGCCGGGTTAGAATAACACCTCCCCATTTCTTCCCGTAGGTGTCGTAAGAGGCGACTCTGGGAAAGGGTTAGTGTATTGTAGGCGATGGGCTAGCAACCTCTCACTACAATAACACGTTTTACCATCTGTTTACCCTGAAATTGCTAAACGTGGCACTGGATTTTCGAATTCATGTGCTCTGCCTACCCCTCTTAAGAATACAGGCATGAGGATGTGTGTGTGTGTGTGCAATTATTAAATTTATCTGTTAGTCTATACAAGGAATTACTCCTTATTATGCAGGTCCATCATTCTACCTTCCCCCTCACTTTTTTTAACCAAATAAGTTTTGAATTAGTAGGTATACTCTCTTAGTCAGTGTCAATTACAGATGATTAGGAAAATTTCAAAGCATTTGTTATGCGAAAAGTCGAGTCATAGTTTTTTTTTTTGCAAAGGTAAATCAAGTTGTTGTTGAAGTTGTTTCCTGAATTATTGTATCGAGAGCTCAACAAAGGTCATCAGTCATGGACAGTGTCAGTAATGGACTAAGGGAATCGGGTCAAGAATAATGTCAGTTATTGATAAAATAAGTTTATTCATAGTAATCAACCCGATATTGTTCTACAATAGAGGCTCCCGTCAAGTGAAGTCCAGTCGGTTAAAACATCATGGATAGTTAGTGATCGTATCTGCTCCTCTTACTAGAGCTCTCGTCATCGTCCAGTCTCTCCTCTGCAGGTATCACCTTCATTCGGACACCGCAGACCTCTGCTCCGTGCAGAACTTTCATAGCCTCATCTGCGGCAGAAGCAGAGGCATAACGGGCGAACCCTACAGTCTTGTTGGGGAGAGTGTACACGTTTATAAGATCCCCAAAACGGCAGAAAATGTCACGTAAAACAGCCAATGGTGGGGGCTGGGGTTGGCAAATTAAGAAGCATCTCTTGGCAACGGGACTGTCTATGTTGGCCAGGGGCTGTATGGGAGGCAGTTTCACACTGCAGTAGTTCAGGTCAGTACTGTCCGGGACACTCTCGTCTGTAACACCTGTGGTAGCCATTTTGATCAGTTTCGAAGCTTCAGAGATAGCCTCAGCCAGTTGAGCCAAATCTGGTGACGAGGAGCTAGCTGTGGCTGTTATAGCATTTTTTAAGTTACTAACAACATTGGGTATGTCGTTAAACTTCTGCTCATGTGGTTCGAATTTTGAATTGTTTGGCTTCACAAATATCTTCAACCCTGGAGGGTATTCAAACTTATTCAGTTTCTCAACTGCATATGCCGCTGAAATTGGGTTTGAGTATTGTACGGTCCCTTTACCAAAGTTACGAACCAGATCTACATAAAACTGGCACTTAACCATCCCTGGGACTATGTCAAAAAATTTCTCTATATGCAACTGTGTGAGATAAGGACAGCACATGAAGCTAACACAGGTGTAGCCTTCAGGGCGGACATTCATCATAGAAACAAGAGAATTCTTTATATTTGATGATGATCTGGCAATGTTGCTAATGTTAGATTCAAATGATGTTTCGGGTCTTCTGTTGTGCCCTTTAGGAAGAGCAAATATGGCTCTGTACTTTTTCTCGCACTGTTCAAAGGCTTTAGCAGCTTCAGAAAACCTTCGGAACTTCACATAAGCGAAGCCTTTAGATTCTCCACTATTTCTATCCCGCTGTATATTTATTGAATCAATTTCTCCGAACTGTCCAAAGTACTCTTGCAGTTCGTCCTCGTTTGAGCTTCTATTTATGTTCAGGAACAATCTTTTGTACTTATCGTGGTTTTGATCATCTGACTGTATTTCAGAGCGGTTGGCAGCCACCATTACTTTGAGCGGGCGACTAGATGAGGGCATCACTTTGAAATTCATTTCTTCCAACGCTCTGGCCGCTTCGGATGTTTTGGCGAACTTTATGTACACAATACCCTTTGGTTCACCGGTGTGGTGATCGCGCGGCATTCGTATGTCTTCTATTGTACCGAACTTGGAAAACGTTTCTCTGAAGCTGTCTTCGCTTAATCGCCTTTCGCACACGATAAACAACCTTGAATAAGTCGGATGATCTTCTGAACCTTCGTCTCCTCTACCGTATTTACGTCTGTACTCCATTTTTGGTAATAAACTTACGTCTTCCTCCTCTAATAATAATTAATAATATAATGAATTATTCTATACTAAAATTGCTTGATTTGTTTCCTTACGTCTAGAGGAAACGACTAGATAATAGAACAATTACACCTTAATCCCATATTCTACCCATAAAATGCTTGCATTTCTCAAATTAATAAATACCACAACACAAACGCAAAGTACTCAATGCACGCCACGCCATTCGATTCGTTGAAACGTGAACCATAGACTAGTAGTCGGTATTTTTTTTACCGATGGCAGTTTTAAGACTCTCCTACATCCACCGATAATAACCACGTCAAAATCAAAACTTTTGTGCCGTCGCCGTTCTCCGGTCAAAACCATTCATGTTTTGTTTTACCAATCAACCGCGCAACCGCCAGAGAAGCCGCCATGAAGCATGTGTAGGTAATAATGTCATTAAATCATATTCTCAACCAGTTGTTTGATGCTCATAGGCATACTGAAAAACTTATTAATTCAAAACAACTTCAAGCAGTTTGGATTTTATTCCTTTACATAAAATGGCTAAATAAAAAAAAGATCTGTCACCTTTCACTGTCAACGTCAACTTTATTTGATAAAAAAAAAGTTATATTTGTTTTGGTTTGGTATTACATTTTAATTTATCTTTCAATCATTAGATCATTACAAGTACGTCAGTTCCAAACAAATAGGCAAAAGAAAATACGATGTCTCAGCATGACAATGAATTCCAACGCTACGCTTCAGAGTACGATCCTATTAAAATTGGATCTATTGACGGTAGGTTATGTTCCTTCAGATCTTCCATGATCATTTAATTATTTGTTTAACTATTTATTTAATTTACCTTTGGATTTCTGACAAAAATGTTTTTTTTTCCATTAAAAAGTAAGCTTCTCAACACTGTAGGTATCAAAGAGACTAACTTATCACTATGCTTCTTATTTTTACGTTATGGTGGTTTTTAGGAACTGATACAAAGCCCCATGACCATGCAATCTTTCGGGCCCTGTGTGTGGAATATGTTCCCAATAAGGCCATCCAGGGTGATCCGCGGCGAACTATCTTCATCGGCCGACTTCACCCAAAAACTACACAAGTAATGTATTTTGATGTAAACCCGTCACTGCCATTTCATAAAAGATTTCACCATTTTCACCCATACTACCTTGCCTTGTGCCTAGTTTTTAACCTAAACACAAGCTATTCTGTAACCTGTTGGCATAAAGGTCATGATAAAATTTTACAACTTAAAGATTACTGTTAATGCGGCATGGTTGGTCCACAATTTTTTTTGGGTTCATAACTACACTGACTAAACATTCTTCTTTTTAATGAATACTCTTGTTGGTGTTTTAACCACATCTACAATGCCACGAACAGACACACAGAGAGAATGGTCAAAATTATAGCAACTCTTTTTACTTCAGCTGCTAAGAACTGTCTGACATTGCTAAATATCCGTTAAAGCCTATTTCAGAGTTTGTTTTATATTGTAAAAAATTAGAATAAAAACAGTGTTCATTGGAGAATTATGATCTGTTTCAGGATACTATCCGTGCAGAGTTTTCTCAGTGCGGCCAAATTGTCCGGTGTAAACTGGTGAAGGACATTGTGACTGGCAAGTCGAAGCAGTATGCCTTCGTAGAGTTTCAACTCGCTTCCAGTGTCGAGCGGGCTCTAAATAAACATAAGGTCTGTATGTATGACGGCTGGATAGCTAGCTAGAGAACCTGACTATGAAACTATGAAGCTTATAATTCTGGGTTTGAATCCCGGCCAAGGCAGGTTGTATGATGAATTTGAATGTTAATTCTAATGTCATAGATGCAGTGGCGTAGCTAGGGGGGGAGCGGCGGGGGCGGTCCGCCCCGCTGTGACGACCTTTAGTAGTCAACGAAAAATTATAAAAGTAAAAAAAAAATATTTTAACCGTAGGGGGGGGGGGAGGGTGCCACCTACATTATCCGCCCCGGGTGTCACCCATGTTAGCTACGCCACTGCATAGATGTTTATTGTATAAGTAAGTTTGACCATGTGTCTAGCACTCATAGCAGAGGCTTTAATGCCTGATTTAGAACTAGGTGGTATTTCTATACCAGTAAATTCACAGTCCTTAAAATGATTACAATCATTAATAAGTAACATCATTGTCAGTTTATGCATTTGCAACCAGTTGTGCACTCATTTTTTAACGAATAGAAAAAAATAATCTGAAAACTTTTTATGATGTATGGCTGAAACCATTATTGGACTTTCTTTCTTGAAACCTTGCAGGACTTCATAGACAATGTGGAGATTATTGTGGAAAGGGAAGCTGAGAGGGTCCTAAGGGGTTGGAAGCCCCGAAGACTGGGCGGGGGCTTTGGTGGTAACAAGCAATCGGGGCAGCTGAGGTTTGGTTGCAGGGACAGACCGTTCCGGAAACCTATCAACTTGGCTGTTAAGGATGATAATTATAGAAGGTACTTCCCTATCCTTAAAAGTATTTAATGGTGTAGGTCTGTAGGTAGTAGACTACCAAATGTTAAAGAGCCCCTTTAATTTTTTTAATTTTTTTTTTAGCCAAAGAAGTAACTACTGAACTCAAACAGTAACACCGCTATGGGTCAACGTAAAGGAAATAAAGGAAGTGGAGTGGAATATAAGGAATGCCTAACACCGTACTGCCAAAGAAACTGAGAAATGGCCGTTGGTTGCCTGCGTCTGTGTTAACTAGACTTGCACTTGTCCCGACAAGAGATTAGCTATCGACGATTTTCCCGAAGAAACGAACAAAAGCTGAGGATCCTGTGATATTAAAAGAGCGTAAAGAGACATAATAATATAATAAGTTCATCGCTGGCTGTTCACACTGTCACTTCATCCCGTTGTAGGATACGGAGTGTTACCAGCAGTAATGCACATAGATCGCAAATTGGATCCAATCAGAGTTCGGCCGATCCCAATATTCAATCTATTGCTCGATTAGCTTAATAGCGATAGGAAAATGGGAGATCACTACAAAACAAAGTCCCTGTCGCTATCTGACCATCCCTATGTACGCTTAAATATTTAAAAGTACGCAGCTGATTTTGAAGCGGTTTTGTTTGTTTAATAGATAGAGTAATTCAAGAGAAAGGTTTAAATCAGCGGTACTCCTAGAGGACAGACCAACTAGAGAAACAATGATGGCCACCCAGTTCCGCAAACCGTCAGTTTATTTCAATTTACAAACTGTCACAGAAACTGTAAAGAGCCAATAACCATAGAGGAAAAAGCCACTGCGTTACGCGCGATCTTGGGCCGGCCAATAAGAGCACAGCGAATGCCGCTATGCTTTGTCGGAATCGTCTTCGAACAAATTCAATGACACTACTCTATAGGTTCTGTCCTCTGGGGCGGTACTCAACCTTTCTTTATACGGGCCACAAAGACGTTTAAATCATTAATTATGTCGTGGGCCGCAAGCAAACACCATTTTGGCAAATATAAAACGATTTTCAACATTACGTCTTTTTTTACTCGACGCATGCACTTCGCCGACGCGTCGCAATTGGGACAAAATGGTTGCGAATCTCAAAACACTATTTACGAAACATTATTTATAACGCGGGCCAATAACCAATATATCTTCTTATGCTTGAGGCAGGTCCTAAAAAGATAAGGTAACGGTAAAGGTAAGATAAAGATAACTGAACAAGAAAATAAATAGTTATCTGGAGTAATATATGTTTTATTTTTTCACCATTTCACAAAATAAATGTTCCCTATAATGACAGCAGCGAACTTTTGCTCTATGTTTATTATTTTATAAGTTTTCCTTACTATTGACGATAAAATGTTTTTTTGACTAATTTTTCTAAAATGTACCTTGACCCCATTATACTTAACCGCATAGGTAAAAAGTTAAATACACATCTCTTTGGTGAAATACATACCATCACGCCTGTATTCCCAAATGAGGTAGACAGAGCTACGTAGACAAAACCATGGCTATGTCACGTTTCGGGGCCACTTTAAGTAGGCATGTATAAAAGTGACAGGTTGCGATCTTGTCGCCTATACGCTGAAATATATACATTAAATCTGAGTCTTTACACGTTACAAATCAATTATGAAAAAATCTTGTCACTTAGGTATAGGTATTTTAATAAAAAGACAGCAAAGCTTGTTTAATTTTATACATATAATTTAATAAAGAATAGAATATCAATTATGTATCTAAAAATAAACTCAAAAAAATGCTAGAAGTGGCCATGGAACGTGAAATAGTCATATTTTTGTATATGTAGCGTTTCGTGTGCTCTGCCTACCCCGTTAGCGAATAGGTAAAGGCGTGATGAGTGTGTGTGTATGTGTAAAAATAAATACAACATATAGCTTCATAGTTATTTTACTAAATCTGATCATCCAACTATATTTGGTTTTGGACCACTGAAAAAATATAAGCTCGCGCAAAAGCATCAACGTAACGCCATAAACAACTGTTTTACACTATCCGTGCAACGACCTACATTTTTTGATTATGATTGTTGATTCGTGTCGTGTCGTTCGTGTCGTGTCGTACCGTTCCACAGACAATTCTAGAAGGTCCCGTGACGTCAAACGTTTTTGACATTTAGTTTTCGGTGTTGCTAGCATAAATATTGGGTTTTAGCATTGCTTTATGTCTGGGTTACATTGCGTTTGCGTAATAATAATTATATCCAATCTTGAATTCCGTGGTTTTGTTATTATATATATATTTTTTTTACTTTTTACAGAAGCAATAAAATAGAAATAAACTAACGCTTACGTATTACCTGTAGTTTAAAAAATTATCTAAGTTTCAAGTCGTTATACACGTCGTTGACACTATTAACACGTCATTACTGCTATCAAAGTTATCATATTACGGGTTTGATTCACGAACCGTTAATTGGGTGGCAAGCTACTTGACTAACCGGAGCCAGTTGGTAGATATTTCGGGGTCAGATGGTAAGCACAGGAGATCCGAGCAATGTGCTGTCCACAGAGGTGTACCACAAGGGTCTATATTGGGTCCAATCTTGTTTATTATTTATACCAGTGATATAAGTAATGCAATACAGAACTCTAAATATCATATTTATGCGGACGATCTACAACTGTACACGTCTTGTAATGATAGTAACGTACGCTCAAGTATAGACTTGCTAAACAAAGACCTCGAACGTATCAGCTGTTGGTCAAGTAACAACTCCTTGGCCATTAATCCAAGTAAATCTAAATATTTAATACTCGGTTCAAGACAACAGATTGCAAAATTATCCAGCTATAATTTTAAAATACACATCGACAATGAACCTCTGGAGCGGACGCTGGAGGCCCGCAACCTGGGCTTGCTCATGGACAGTGAGTTACGATTCGAAACCCATCTATCTAACACCATTCGAAATTGTTTTTATAGACTTAAGGTGTTATACAAAATTCGAGATTATATAGACGTCGAGCTAAGGGTTAGACTATGTGATGCACTGGTGTTGTCAAGGCTGAACTACGGAGACATTGTGTATGGCCCGCGGCTATTGGCGCGCACGCAAAGAGTTATACAACGTGTGCAAAACGCCTGCGCGCGTTTTTGCTATCACATCCCGCCTCGAGCTCACGTGTCTCCGTATCTCGACCAGAACAACAAATTAAATATGTCCACGCGTCGAAATCTACATCTAGCCTCTCTAATGTTCGGTATTGTAAATCAGCGTCTACCCTCGTACCTTTACAACAAACTAACTTGGTCGCGCAATGCCAGATCCAGCGACGTCAGGTCGTCAGGGTTCCTCCAATTGAATTACCCTCAGCATCGCGGCGCAGCATTTCGTGGCAGCTTCCGTTATGCAGCCACGAAGTGTTGGAATAATCTGCCTCCGCCAATCCGAGCACTGAAAACAAAAAATAACTTCAAGAATAAATGTAAGAAATATCTTCTTGGAGAGCAGCAGTGTAACTGAGATGGTTGTGGAATGTTTTTATGTTTTTATTTTTTTATTTATTAATTTAAATTCAACCATTAAAAAAAATATATATGGTATAATCTTACCTTTTAATAAAACTCGAATGCGCAGCCACTTTTAACTTTTCACTTGTATACATATAACATAATTAATTTAACACGTTCTTGGGTTTGCTTGTGGGGTAATTAGGTTGTAAGGGCCTGACGCGGTCTTTTAAACGACCGGACCCGCTGTTATATTATGGGGTATAACTTATTTTGGGCTTACCCACCGGTTTTAATAATATTTCTTTTTGTAATCGTTTGTGATGTCATACAGTTTCAATTTTGGTAACTGTTTAAGTGTTAACATGTTGGTATATGTTTAAGTGTTAACTCTCTTTTAGTTTTTAGTTTTAAGTTTTCAGGGTCGCACTGAAAATCAGCATTGTGGCTTGCCGCAATATCACGCTGAGTGCGGCCCTTTGGCGCTATTTGGCATGGAAATATTTTATTTCCATTGCATGTCACTATATTGTTAAGATTTAAGGTTTAGATAAGTAAAAAAAAATGTTTCTTTCCGTGTCAAATTTCCGTCAATAAATGTCTTTCTTTCTTTCTTTCTTTCTTTCTTTATAAAGCCGGAATATTTACTTTAGAGGAGTAGATTTCCCTGAACTAATTACTTAATAATATTTTTATAGATTTCAATAATATTTCACTTCTGCTATAACGATATTTGTCGATGTTTAGTAATTAACATTTGTACGTAAATTCTAAATTGTTTGTGTCATCAATATTTGCTTTAATTATTTTGCGAATAAAACAACTATTTATTTAATACACTCATTACCATAACCAATTATGGGAATTGGTAGTCTCATTTCGTGAAACTTTTATGCGTAAGTTTAGCTAATAACTTTTAATTTTAATACCGAGATGGCTTTCGAAAATTGAAATGTTTGGGTCCTAAAATATTTTTTTTTTACTGTTAATTCATGATTTACATTACAAATTAAATTCACTCCCTCGTTAAATGTGGCTGACCGTGTTTCTTCTACTTTTAACACAGCTTGCTCAAATACGCTACCAATTACGATCATTACTTAGTTAGTTATTATTGTATTGTATTGTATTGTATGATTTGTATGACTCTTTATTGTACACAAAAGCACTTACAAAAAACAGTGAGCACGAGAACAGCCTTATGCACAAAGGCGAACTTATCCCCGAGGGGATAAGATTAGATTATTCACACATTGTTTAACTGCAGGGAAAAACTTGCTGAACTAATTATGGAATTGTTTTCGTTATAATAATAATAAAAACCCAGCCTAATTTTGTTCCATGCCACAGTACAGGCCTCTTTTCAGTATTAGAGGGCTTGGGCTAAAATCCCACGCAAACCTAGAGCGGATTGGAAACTCAACACAGAGCATTGAATTACTTCGTCATTGTTTGCAGGTTTCCTCACGATGTTATCCTTCACCTGATAATTTCATCATTTCCTTACAAATCTTTAGTTAGGAGATATCGTCCAGGAAATAAGGTATGTTTTAAAGGATGTAATGAAATAAATTGTTGTGCTCAGTAATTCTTTGACATAATAATTCATTACGATTACATTGGCAAACATTAAGTTCTTAATATAGGTAAAAAAATAATTATTAAACACAGAAACAAAATTTAGCCACTGTTCAGATTAACCAAACTATACAGCATTAACGCTATAACTGACGTCGGGTGTGTTGTTACCTAAAATCCTATTATGTATTTAGTTTTATGATTATGAAACATAAATCACAGTTATCACAGCCCCGTGTGGTGCCGGGTTAGAATAGCACCTCTCCCTTTCTTCCCGTGGGTGTCGTAAGAGTCGACTTTGGGAAAGGGTTAGTATATTGTGGGCGATGGGCTAGGGGCTAGCAACATGTCACTGCAATATCACGTTTAACCATCTGGTTACCCTGAAATTGCTAAACGTGGCACTGGATTTTTGAATTCATGTACTCTGCCTACCCCTCTTGGGAATAAATACAAGCGTGAGACTATGTATGTATGTAAGTCACAGTTATAACATCACAGTTATTTATTATATTGAAATAGTAGATTTATGATTGCCAATATTGCTAAAATACCCGTTGCCAATCAATTGCTTAATAGCCCGCTTGCGTTTGAATTTAGGTGAAAATTTTGTAGGGAAGAATAAATTTAACAAATTGATTTCGAATGAAGCCAAAAAAGAATCGAATCTTATTAGACAAACGAAAAGCTTTCACTGCGTGCGCACATGTAGCTGCAACAGAATGAATTATGAACACTTTACAATTAATAATCCATACGCAATCAGTTGCCTTGTTTTGTATAGTAAAATGTTTTTTGAATACTGAATCTGATAAGATTGCTGATTTATACAAAAACGTTAAATCATGAAAAATTTAAAACATAAATGAACGTTGATTTCAAATAAGAAAATATTTTTTACTATGGCAACACCGCTTCTGTGCTATTTATTTTCGCTAGCTATGGCATTCAGAATCTATGATTTCGATTCACTCACATCTTTATCTTTCAAACTCAAAAGCTACCCTTTTGTAATTACCCATTATTAGTGTTATTGCGTTTAATTTATTAATCGATTCCTCTTGTGCGCGTGGAGAAACCATTCTTGCGTACGGTTTTCATCAACCTGGAATAGATGTCTTCGTAGGCGACGAGTAGCTAAGCATGTCAAATCGTCTGTGGCTGTTGTGGCCGTCGGTCCTATACGCTCCGTTGTAATATTACTATTTACGCCGTGTTGTAATACCATACTGAACAATCAAAACCATGCTCGATTGAGCGTTAGTGCGTTTACAATTCTTGCCCTGATCTTCTGCTAACCCAGATATTTTAAGGATTTTGAAAAAACCAGTTGGTGTGTGGAATTTGAGGGTAAGTGGACCTTATTGGATTTACTGTATTTTGGTGCATACTAATAGGAAAAGGGAAGTAAATTGATCATATTTTGTTCTAATAATACATTTTAATTTAATTATTTGGGAATAAATTCTTGTGCACAGCCTTGATATGAAGTAATCTCAAACCAATTAATATAGTATCTATTTTGTTAATTATTTTTTAATGCTAAGCTCCCATACAATTAGATAAACTTCATTTTTGTGTTGATAGTAATATTTACTGGCTAGTTCCTTTAGTTTTTGGGATTCTCATGTATGTATGATCTGTAAAATATATGCTGCATTTCTCATCTTTTTCCAACATAGTACTCATTTTAATGCACTTTTCTGATCATTTTTTAAAACTAGTTCCTGTATTTTTCATTCAACATAACTTAAGCTCTGATCGGTGCTCAGTTTAAGAATATTTTTTTGTATTTTATTTTTAATCAGCATATTTTTAGATGTTAAATCAAAGTAAACAGAAATGCACTATATTTTTCGATTCATGCATACCAGGAGTTCAGCACTATCACTGCATTAACTCGTATGAAAATTGCATTGTAAAAATTGCACACTAATATTCATACCTCATCGTGGAACTAAATTGTAACTCTCCTTAAATAAGTCTTTGATTCGATAGGAATTGCAAGTGCGAATTGTAAATCTTATAACTAGCCATTGCCTCTGACTTCATCCACCTGGAACCTTACTTCTGTCCACTGCATATAAAACAAATATTAAGATATTATGAACCACCATATTCCTAAAAGAAATATGTAGATGAAATCTAAAATACCTGCAAATGTGTTTGATATTTTCTACGAGACTGTCTAGTATACTGCTGTTAATATTACGGTCCATCAACTATTTTGTTCCTGGTCGCCATGGTGATGTCTTTGAGCCAACAAAATTGTGGATGAAATTGCTACTTATACCTTATCGGTTTAGGTAGTTAAAACAATGTAAACAATCTTGACGTGTCTTTTTATTTAAACGTACACTTTATAAATCGAAATCTTTACATTTTACAATTTAGGTATGAAAAAATCGTTTAATTTCACAATTGAATTGTGTAGTGTAACGATTTTCATTTTTAGACTGTGTATTTCAACAAAAAGACATGTCAAGATTGTTTATATTGTTTTAACTACCTAACTAAACCGATAAGGTATAGTTAGTTAATTGTTTTAAAGATACAGCTTGTTGGAGGTTGTTATAAGTACAAACACATTTCTTTCTAGCGCATCTCCTGAGTATAAAACAAGACATATATTTCAAACCTTTTACTAACCGACTCTATTATGGTTGTCAACACAAATGTTGATCGTATCATTAACAAATTACAATATCAGTTATCATAAATTTTATAGCAGTTTCAATGCAGCGTTATTGTGTTAGTATCTGTATGTCTTATTCTATTATTGAGTTGATATTATAAAAGTTAATTTTACCTGATTGTCTCTCAAAGACATATTTAAGGAAAATTGTATATTTATACTAAGATGCACCGAAATTGCTATAAAATTTTTGATCACTGTGTCATTACATAAGTTTGTCCAAAAAGCTATCCATTTTAAAGTCTATTCGCTTCTATTATACTTTTTATTCATAACTAAATTGATGAAAGAATATCATGTAGCCATTTTTATATATTTATATGCCATTTGCATGATGGTATGCTGTTGCGATTTGTTGCACAAATTCAGCTAAAGTATTGCGAAGTTTCTACTATACTTCATTAATTAATTGTCAGCCATATTAAACTGGCAACTTGTCGCTAATGTACTATTTTTATTTAATTTAAATAAGCACATACCATCATGACTGTATTCCCAAATGGGGTGGTCAGAGCACATGAATCATAAAGATAAATCGTGACAAAAGATCATGACTATTTCACGTTTTGTAGCCTCTTTTAACCACAAAGCTATCTTAGTTACTCACCAACCATGACAGGTTGTATAGTTGTATACCTTAACCTATTTTCTTAGCTCTTAGCAGCATCTGATGATATTCTTTCAAATCTTGCAAGAAATGGAGAAGTAATTGTAAGCCTGGCATCTCATGGAAACATGCCCTGGTCAAATGTCCAACCTTAAATTGGTGAATCATGAAATAGTCACCAATTTTTCTATGTATCATTGTGTGGGTTCTGCCTACCCCATATGAGAATGCAGGTGTGATGTTTACATATCTTATACCTGTTTGTATGAAAACGATTTGTGCATGTCTTTGCGGGTACTTCAGTTGCTTAGAATAGCTTTTGTAAAATTATGTATTGGCATTATCTGTCGACTCAAGAAGCTATTGGTTGGATGTATGATGTCTTAATTTACCAGAAGAGCATAATTTAAATTATCAAATCAGACTTTATGAATTTCGAAATTTCCACAAGAAAAAGAGAAAAATATAAAAAGTGTAGTTGCAATATGAACAAGTGTATTTGGTCAGTTCTTCGCATCCAACCTTATGCAATTCGAGTTGTATTGTATGTAAGTACAGTTGGGGAAATTGAATGCTTAACAGGTTAACTTAATCCTAAAATTGGTCATATTACAATTTTCAGCCAGTTGTGTGACATAAATACTTAATACAAAACCTTATTGTGTAGTTTGTTGTTTATAATGCAAACAAATTGTGAAGATGGTCAAATTGTAATCATTTCATTTCCTCAACTGTATAATTTTCATTGGCAGATGCATTTGCTCGTACTTACATTACATTGCAATTTAATTTCTATACTGGCTTGAGATATTTACATTGTAGAAGGTGATGACAAAGCAATCACAAATTCTGCAACAGGAAAGTTTTGCAATTAAATAATGTCATCGGGTAATTTATGCTGACTTGTTTGTTGGAATTGACATTTTGTAGGATTTCTAACAAAAAAGAATAGCACATTTTGGATAAATATGAAGCACAAATCAACACTTACATGGTGAAATTATGACAACTTACTATCCTAAAAAAAATCGTGCTTATCCAATTTCACCTTTCAATGGTTGAAATATAAAAAAAGCTAGTTCCAGCTTTAGTCATTTTAATCCAATTTGTTTAAAGGTTAATCTAATCTAGTATTATTTGTGTTTGCTCCCATGATTTGAACGAAAAAATAAAAAATAAAATAGTAATATTCATCATCATTTGAGAAACAGGCACTTCCCATAATTATGCAAATCTTAATCATATCTCTACCTGATTCAATTAAAAAAGGCATGTCTTTAACAGTCACCTTTTCTCCGCAGGCCAACATCATGTACAGCGAGACGTTTGAGAGACGTCTCATCCAACAATGCAGCCCTATCAGCAAGAAGTCGCTGGTGATGCGGACGGGGCGCATGGATCGCTTCGTGCCGTCCCGCCGCGGTCAGAACTGGCAGACCAGCTTCCAAGGTATGTGGGGATTCAAACTTGTTTGGACAAGTTTTACCATTGAACCATTTCATTCCCGATCTACCGTAGGACCTATTTATAGTGAACGTCTTGTCAATGCATTGTTCGTCAAAGGAATTATTTTCTATGCTTGATGTGACGTTTTGTGGTGTCAAGAATCAATTGGTTCGACTGTACTACCTTTTGTCCCGAACTTTGTATGTGTAGACAACTGTATATTTTCTTCGGTGCGAAAGAAACCTTCAGTACAATCAAAGGTAGCGGAGTGTCCTATTAAAAGATTTTGTAAATTGGCCTGCTATTAATTTTGTAGGATTTTGCATTTTGCTGTAAAAAGTTAAATGGAGTTATGTGTTAGTTGTAGTGCAGTTTTCTATTGATGTCTGCATACATGCATACTTGCATCACGCGTGTATTACTAAATGGGATTGTCACAGCACACGAAACGCTATATAGACAAAACAGACCAGCAACATGCCTAAGCATATTTTTTACGAATTTCTTCAATCTAAAATGGATCTCCTTACTGTATAAATGGCGGTTATAGAATGCTAATAAGAAATGAAAAAACCAGTATGATTTTTTTTTGTAAGTATGTAAGCCAAGTATAATATGTTCGGTAATTACCTACTTAGAGTGTAACAATTTACACATAATATTTTTTTATTTTTAATGTCTGACTAACTGAAGGATAAATGAATTTTAGGTAGGTACTACATTCTTGCGTATAAGAAGATTTCCTGTATAAAATGATTTATTTTATTATTAATTTATTTATCAAACGTATTGAAACGCAATGGAGGCGTATTTTATAAGTATTCCATTACACTTGGGGTCCTGAAGTGTCCGGTTTTTCCAAGGCAGGTTATCTAATCTGGCTTGGTCTTGGGTTGCACAGTTGGGCAAAAAATAAACAAACATACATACATACATATTCTCACGCCTGTATTCCCATGAGGGGTAGGCAGAGCACATGAATTCAAAAATCCAGTGCCACGTTTAGCAAATTCAGGGTAACCAGATAGTTAAACGTGATATTGCAGTGACAGGTTGCTAGCCCATCGCCCACAATACACTAACCCTTTCCTAGAGTCGACTCTTACGACACGACACCCACAGGAAGAAAGGGGGTGGTGCTATTCTAACCCGGCACCACACGGGGGAACAAAAACCCACTTATATGGAACTTTTATGTTTTACCTACTTAGAATAAAGAGCAACATGAAAAAGCGCAACATAAAAGAAAAAAAAGTGTCCTATATGAAAAATTCCCTTAACCTGACTTCATACACTCTTCTCGTGTTTGTAACGGAAACGCAAAAAGTATGAAAAACACTTGTAATTTTTTCTTTTACAGAACAGATAAAATCAATCAAACAAATTAAATTGCTCTATGAAGTTGTAATTTTTTTGACTATTCTACTAGTATTATTATATTTCTACTATTTTTTTTTCTTCAAAATTGACAGTCATAAAACGGCTAAGGCATCTTAACTACGCCTGCCGAACTAACAATTTATCTAAAAACCTTTTTCAATTAATACGCTTAATTATACCTTCGCTCGGTGCTAATGCAAAGACTCCTTCGATCACAATTGTAATTATCAACGCAAAACATACAATGGGTGGGAAAAAAACTGGCCAAGTGAGGCTCGAATCCAAGTTTAGGTGGAAGGGTTCCGTACCGGTTTGAAAAAATATCACTCTCTCTACCTCTACATAAAAAGTAGCTTCTCCATTAGACTTGCGGGTTAACTAACGCGCTAGGAATCGGCATGGGCTTGATGAAGGAAAGCGATCGTGATACCGAGCCTCGGTAAAATGCTTTCGTTTTTCAAACTAATCCCCAACTGCCATTTTGTACGTTTTTTTGACCATTCGTTCAGTTGACTTCAAACGTGGTCATGGGTTTCGACTTGACGCGGTAGCATTTGTTTTAATTTTAAAGCGAGATTGGTTTCGTTTGACGGTACTGTAGGATAATATAAAAACGCTGAAAGCGCGTTGAACTCGTTGGGCGCTGAAAAAAACCTTTTTTTGTAAGGTTACGCCGTTTAAGTTTTACTTTTATTTAATTTTTCGTATTTTTTTTCGGTATAGCGGTTTCGAAAATACATTGTCTGTGATATTTTGCTGACTATGAAGACAAACAGACACGACATGATATAATCCATACGTTACTTCTCATTTTCTGGTCTCTAGTAAGCCAAACCGCCGGCAGATTAAATATTAGGACCGACCGGTAATATAACCCCGATTTCGCCCTTCGCTGCGGAACCCTAGAAAACAAATTGTGTTTAAAAAAAAGATATGAATTGACCAATCAGAAGCTCGCATTGTCTTTTTGTCTGCTACTGCTTTATAATGGCTAATAACGCAAAGTTACATATTCAGTCGGCGGGTTCTAAGATACCGTGGCGTTCTTAGACTTTGTTCTCACCAGTCGGGAGATAGTGCGGTTAGCGATCGCATCGTTAACTTTGCGAATCAGTAATGGCGATGAATAGTTGAAATTTGAAATGTACGTAATGAGTTCGATCGTTTTTGTACTACCTTACACGGTACCCGTGGCCTTCGTATTGATTGGTATTATTTGAAAGTAGGTTTTTTGCTATTCAGTGGCTATCAACGCCAGAGTGATCGGTCGTAGGCGGCGGCCGAAACCGAAACTTCCATAGATGGGGAATACCTTTTAAAAAAAAAACTAATAATCATATTCTGTATGGGAGACATGGGAGTCGGTCACGTTGGTACGCTCAGCACGGCAACAAATGTTCAAACGTCTCCAGTTAGGGCTATATTTAACCGGGACACCACGGCGGCGCAACCAGTCGTCGCTACCAACAAAATGTATACAGCTCTATAGGGAGTTACTCACCTGGTGTCCG
>BHDV01054562.1:86332-101546 GCA_005406045.1 Adoxophyes honmai | reverse complement strand
AGGGTTCTAAATCAGATAGAGCTATTCCTTCTAAAGCCTTGAATCTAGTGAGAGCTACGTATACCTACTTGACCTTTGGTAAATAATGCACATAAACAGAAGTTTCCTTTCAGGATAAAGCTAATATGAAGTCGGTTTTTTTTGTTTAAAATTATTTCTTTCAATTCACTAACTACGTGAGAAACTCGCTGCCAGGTTGAGCGACTTCTTCATTTTAATTAGTAAAGCGTTGTTTATGAGCCACTGCCTTAATTAAAGGGGATAATGCTCTCGCTTGTTTGTTTTCTCTTAATGCCCAGGTTGCTTTGAAACTTAGTGTTAGCCAAGAATCCTTTTAAAAGTTAATCGATGTAAATGTCATCGGAATTGATGATGTCTTTCGAAAACGTTAAAGCTTGTCACAGACTAAGCAGATGCGATTTTTTATCGGCGTCTAATGCCATCTTTCCATATGTCGGTGCCAACAGATATTTGACGGTAAAATATATCTGCGCTGTATGTGTTTAGCTCATTGAATTGTATAGAGAGCTATATTGACAGATATCCGTCCAGATACCGATATATTAAGACGAACCTACATTAACATCACGTCTTTCTTTCCTAATGGGGTAGGCAAAGCGTGCGAAATGTCACATAGGTAGAGAAAAACATGTCTATTTCATGTTTAATTTTTAAAGAGTTATTGGCATTGTTATTGTGAGAAATAATCTTCCTGTTTGTATCCACTGGATCGGCGCGGCTTTTGATTTTGTTTGCGTTTTTAATATGATATCGAATCTTGTATAAGAAACATCGACTTGGTATTCTTTTAAGACCCATTACAAATCATCAGTTTTTTTAATGATTAAATTTACTTAACATTGATTGAGAGTTGATTCAACTCAAATTCTAACAAGTTAAATAAACCCAATAAGGTAAATTAATTCTAAATACGAAAAAAAATGGGTTAGAGTATTCAAAGACGAGTGAGTCCTAGACTTCTTAAACGTAGGCGAAAGGTTAACAAAGTAGCTAGCTTTAATGTAACCTGTTAAAAAAAGCCTTAAATTAATGCACCATTTCTAATTAACCCTTGCCGTGTTCACGGAGCGTAATCTCACACGTTTGACCCCCAGTTATGCGGGAATCCTGAGCGCGCATTAAATCTTTGCGCCACTTTTTGCGCTTGCGCCCTAGACCGTGAAGCACTCGTGCCCTAAGACCCATGACCGGTCGCGTGTCAGTAGAAAAAAGTCTAGGAGAATAAATTAATTAATTAAGGGTCCATACCCTTATAAGTATCCATATACTTAAGATTATGAGGGGCAATGCGAGTCGAATGAGATTCGCTTTTCGCGTTTGAAGTACTGCTCTTTGCGGCACGCAAAGATACCTACATACACACATATTTGTAGCCCTATCATAACATAGAAAAGACATTTTTCCTTCGCCAGCTAGCCAATTCGTCGATAGATTGCCCTCTGCACTTTAGACACTAAATGTCAGCTGAATTGACAAAGTTGCTGAAACAGCTACTTATGCCCAGAATCTGAATAAGGGTAAAGGTAGAATCTAAAGTTTTATTTTTATTTTTCGTGAACATGAACATGAAAAGAAAATGAATGAAAGATGAGCGGTTCACGCGAACAAATGTTCGTTGCACACTTTTCATAATTTTTTTGTTCACTCATTTTGTGTTCAGACTCAGACGTGTTATTTTGAGTGAAAGATAATGTAATACGAAAATGAATAAAAATAGGCTTTACAGTGAACATTCATTCTATCATCGTCTAATTATATCTTTAACATGGCACCTATCTTTCTCGAAGCTCTCTAGTTACTCTAAAGTCGCATACAAACGAAACCTTTCCACGCTTGGCGGCGTCCGATGTGAACGGACCAAATAAACTTTTTTAAAGCCGCGATGGTCTTATTTTCGCACTGATTTCCACCGTCGGGCTTCACGGACCGTGGCGCATAAATATTGTAGTGCGATGCCCTCTACGCTCTACGGTCACAGGCCAGAACAGCGTTTGGTTTATCTTTGCATTACTTATTAGTTGCTGTTGCATAATAAAAGCCTTTTCAGGGTTATTTCATAATCTACACGTACATTTATGCCTAGTTTTCTACATTCAATCTAATGTAGCATTTGTATAAAGTTCGAAGAATGTTCAAAATGGTGGTAAATTCGAATTGCTCAAAAAATTGCGCATCGGCGTCAGAGGCACGCGTATTCCAAATTTGAAACTGTTTTTCTTCTTTCGTTCTTCACATGTTTTAAAAAGTCAACCGATTTTGTAATGCTACTAGACACAGGATTCTAATGTAGACCATCTTGCTTGTTGCCCCTACTTGCTTATTGTTCTTGGCACTCAATATCAGATTTTAAGGTTCGGTGCTTAAGAGGACAGCTCCATACTCATTCAAAATATCAACTGGAAACTTCAACGTTTGGCAAATGATCAAAAATGGAAAAGTTAGTCTTGTATCGTCACGCCTTGGTAAAAATTGTGCCCACGTTGTGACGTCACTGGAAACTTAACGCCGTATCCTACATTTTTTTTAGTCATCGTGCCTATTCTGGCGTTTTGTCGAGGGTTCTAATTATGCCAAACTAAAGGGCAACAATCATTTAACCTCGCAAAGACGGCAGAAATGCATATCTAATTAGCATTGTTAAATAGCAGGATGGGATTACGACGTCCGTTCAATTTCTGTAATCAGTGCCCGCTTACAAATTGGGAGTAAGCAGGGTTGGATAAAATATGTTTTTGTTAATACAGAGTGTCTCAAAAATAGTGTCTAAAATCCAGAGATAGACCACTCCAAGGGTATCTGAATCACCCCTATGCACGTTCCGCGATTGTTTGCCGACTTTGCAGTAGAGTTATCATTTATTTTGGTACTTTTTTGTGATACCCTTTACCTAGAAGACATTATTGGCCATAGAGGCATGAATCGTCGAGGTACATGCTTGTTTTTTTTTGCAAATTGGGGAATAAGTGTGCCTTGCAGACACGAAATCGAAATCTAATCAGTCACAAAAAAATTACGAAATAAAATTGTAACGCGTAAACTGTAAAATATCGCGGAACATACATGGGGGTGATTCGGATACCCCTATGTACCCCTAGATAAATTACTGGCTGTATGTTTGGGAAGCACTACCTATGATCTAGCCTACTTATGATCAAGGTAAATAGATAGATAGATAGGCACCTATCCGCACAGATAGATTTCACCATCTTACCCAGACTTCAATTGCGAATCATTGCATTTTAACAAGCCAGTGACCTACGTAGAATACGGTCAGCAAACAAGTATAAAAATGAGAATCACGGTTACTTTTTTTGTGTATGTATGAGTAAAAATAATTTGTATAAATTACATACATTTTCTACGACGGCTTGTCTAAGAAATGTTCTGTAAGATCCACATCATACATAAGCAGTTTAGCATTCAACCGACTGCCTGATTCGCATTTGTTGTTACTATTTCAAAAAGTCACAGATAACATATTTTTTGGAAAAATTGCTTATCAGGGACTTCGATAATTGTCTCAATAGTGTCCCTTTGTTCCTTGGTTGTCATCCTCGCGCTCCGCAAGATTGTTATAGAGTGTTGTAGATTTTTAGTCCTCAAGTTCGCAAATCCCTTTGTTAACCCAAAGCCTCTCCTTTCATTTCCCATACACTATCTTGAGTGGCTGAGTAAAATAGTGGCACACTGCCATGCAAAAGCCCACATAGTTCTAGCAACCCTTTCTATCTATTCTAAAGCGTTCAGGTCGTCGCAGATCGACCGACATCTTATATTTCATGATCTTTGCCTACTTAAGCTAGTGAGCTCTTATTTCATTGCAATGCTCGATTATTAATTATTATTGAAATAGGAGCGACAGCGGCTATTTCTGCCGCCGGTGCCGATGCGAAATTGTAACATGACATTTCAATAAAAATATGGACCGTTTATCCGATCTATTTGCTGAATTTGCGCGTGCTGGCTGCACAATTTATGCCAAAGAAGGTCAGTTGAAACTAGACGCCATAGATACAGTTGCGTGTATAGATAAAGACTCCTCAGGATTCGTTTAATGCACTATTTCCAACGAATGGCCGCCATCGGAAACAAAAGAATACGAACAGATTTGGTGACACACGATCGGCATCGTGCGGTTCCTCGCGAACGTATCCGCACCCAGTCAAATAGTGTCGTTCCTACCACGTAGAGTTGTTGTAACTTTTGAAAACGGTTAAATTGACAAAGTAAAATGGGCATTAGAAGAACCATTTGATTCCTCTGACTCATCGCAGAAAATTGATACAAACGTTAGTTTTTCTTTGTAGAGCAATGCAATGTCACCATGACATTAACTGTGAATAGGTTCTATGACACCAGCGGTATTGTGGGAGCCATTATTTATCCACATAAACCTTCTTTATTATCCCAGCGTTTACAAACAAACCATAAAGTCCACATTCATAACTCATTATAATAAATGTGTTTTTAATAAGTACAGTTATAATTATAATTCATTAATACATCACTAATTGTTTCATCATAGCCGGGTTTACGTTCCTAACGCATACCAACATTTTCTCCTTGGATATTGTTGCCTACGCCCTAGGAAATAGGGTCTAGTTTATTTGTAAGTTTACTAGACCGTGACGACATTCACTGTAGATAAGTTATGTTTGTTCCAACGCGTTGGAAGCTGGACCTTTCACCGAGTTGAGTGTAGTGGAAGAACATTTCGCAACGTCGCTTTAGCTTTCTTCCTATTGAAAACCGGCCAAGTGCGAGTCGGACTCGCTCTCGAAGGGTTGTCTAACAAAAAATGACAAAAAATTACGTTTTTTGTATGAGAGCCACCCGTAAATACTTTTAAAGTAGATAAGCAAATAGCTAAGTGAATATTTCCATAGTCTACCTGCTACATGCCTTGTCAGTTGACAATGTAACGTTTCGTATGCTCTTTCAACCCCATTTCGGTATACAGGCGTGATGTATGTATCTTCAGTGTACAGTCACGAACCGGGATTTTTGAGCCACTTGCCACTGTTCGCAATTTAGACGTGTCATCAATGACCGATGTGCCCGACTAGATGTTAGCTATTGGATTAGTGTTACACGACCAAGTTACAAACATAGGTAAGTGGCTCAACAATCCCGGTTCGCGATGGTACACTCGCGTAGGTTTCTTGGTATAAGTTAATCTACACCATTCGTGAGTCCATCAACATGATCATGATTTCCCACAGCTAAACGCCATTATTAATTCGATGACCGATATCTCGCCATATTCGTTCTCGGCTTAAGTCAGTTGTTTGGTCTCGTGATAATCGTTACATTGTACGCTTGACACTAATCCGTGTTACTGACAGCGCTATGACGTTGCATACAGATTGTAAAAACTCGACGAAATAAAACGTCGAAACTCAGAGGTAGGAATATTTGAGATTATGGACATATAGATGTATAAAAGTCGAATTTAGGAGTCATACCCGAACCAATTGATCTCTGACCCACTTTGGATGTTGTCACACTAAACGTGATAAACGATTCCCCGTGTGGCGTCGGTTTCCTCTACATTTCATCCGTGGATGCCCTAATAGACAACAAAGGAAAGTAAGCTGAAGTATGCTTTAGTAACCTGTCACTATAATACCTCTATATTCAACTTATAATCTAAAAATATGCTAAAGTGGTAGGTTTTGATGCTGAAGCGTTCGTGTGCTCTGCCTACCCCGTTAGGGAATACAGGCAGTGTTGTTATGTACCTATGTTGAATCCCACTATAACTTTAGTTACCTTGCTAGCCTATCGTATGCAGTATGAAAAATACGTGTCGCAAGTTGACAGATATATAGCAAATTTAAACTATGTTACCAATCCATAAACATAATATACCGTCATGCGTCGAGAAAAGGCGGTCAACTTTAACCATCGACGACACAATTATAAATTGTGATAATTAAACTCCGAAAACTTAAAATTGCACATCGCAGATGATATGATACCGAGCCCTGACCTCCGCTAACGATGTTTACAATTATGCAGGCCATCTTGTGTAAATATATTCGTATAAAACTATATATAAACTCGCGCTTATCTCCCTTGGGACGTAAACGTTTTACGACCTAGGTTCCGTGAGCGCGAAACGGCTACTTTGCGCATAATTAGCGCGACAAAATGAATTTTGCGTGTCCAACCAAACATTTGAGACGTTGAAATAATTGAAGGATATTGGAGTTGACGCTACATTGTTTTGTGTTGTTACAAATTCAAATCCCGAAACTTGTTTGGTTACTGAACGGATTACAATATTCTCAAAAAAAAAAAAACCAAACGCTCGCGTCTATATTTAGCGTATTTGAAACGCTACCATAAAAATTAAGTTATTACGCTGCATCCTTTAAAATTCTTTTATCTCTCGGAATTTAAAAACATTCCACGCGACGATAAGATGCAGAGTGCAATAATAATACGTAGTTAAGACACTGTGTGGATAATGTAATAGGTTAGTTACAAGACATTACCAAAGGATCCCTTTGGAGTGCATTTTTCGCGATAACAACTCGATACGCTGCCCCACTAAATCTGGGGACAAATTGCTTGACCACCGATAAGCTGGTCTTATCATATGCTGCGAGCTTGTAGTAAACATCACTACGCGCTTAGAACATACTAAATACTAGTAAATACGTGATACCGCGTGTCTCGCTGTCACTTAGCACAAAACGCGGGAAATTGGATGTTTAGCAGGTTGAGATACTTCAATAATTTTAAACAAAAAAAAACCGACTTCAAATTAGCAATATTTTGAAAGTATTCTGTTTACTGAATGTAAAATCTTGACTTCATCGACAAATTACCGAAAACGCCGTACATCTCCATATAAAATTTGAAGAGTTCCTCGATTTCTCCAAGATTCCATCATCAGATCCTGGTACTAATGCCTGGTATAGATGCCAATGGGACCAATTTCGAGTTATACCCTTTCGATTAAAAAAAAAATTTTGAAAATCGGTCCACGGGTTTTCGAGATATCGAGTAACATACACACACAAAAAAAAAAAAAAAATTAGTTCGAATTGAGAACCTCCTCCTTTTTGAAGTCGGTTAAAAATTGGCCTGATTACTGTTTCCAGCCAGTTGCATGACATAAATACTCAATATTGAACTTCATGGTGAAGTTTGTCCTATAATGCGAACAAATTATGAAGGCGGTCAACCTGCTAAACATTCAATTTCCTCGACTGTACAGACGTTAATCTCTTAAAGTGCGCTTGGGCAACGCATACACACCGCTCGCGGACACGACATCTCGGAACAGTCTCGGAACGTCTGTGAACGATTCTCCAACATTTTCAAGGGAACAAGAGAGAAAATACCAAGACAGACTCACACAAGCGCGTTAGATACGCGATGGTTGCGAAAATTATGCCTTAATTACCTAAGTTAATTGGTACTATACTAAAATGCTAAACACTGGAACGAATCGTGTCAAATTCATAACGTCATAACCATAGTTTGCGCTTCTGCACCTTATGTAATTTTAGCTTTGACTTTAATTCAAGTCAAGCACGTACCCGGAGAAATATAGTATAGAAACATTGGTTTACTTCAACACTAGAAACGTGACCGTCTTTAAAAATCTCGAGCTTAGCTGTACTTGGCCCTTGAATGCAAAACCCGCCTGAAACTATCCTTTGGCCGAACTGGTTCGAACCGGTTCGTGGACAGCACGAGCAATCCTGCCCTCGGACCAGACACCCACACACCCTTACTAGCGACCCCGCGTACCATCACGAACAGGGATTGTTGAGCCACTTACCTATGTTTGTAACTTGGTCGTGTAATACTAATCCAATAGCTGACATCTAGTCGGTCACATCGGTCATTGATTACACGTCTAAATTGCGAACAGTGGCAAGTGGCTCAACAATCCCTGTTCGTGACTGTACCATGGAGTATAAGACTCCAATTCTTGACCCTTAAATACATAGACACATACACGTCACCCCTGTATTCCCAAATGGGGTACGTTTCATCGCTACGTAGACAAATCCATAGCCATCTCACGACATAGGATATTTTTTAGGTTTTAATTTGGCAGGCATAATAGTGACTGGTTAACTTATTTCCTTAGCGCCTGTTACAACATCCACGGAAGAAATGGAGAGCTGTTGTTCTAAACCCGACACAGTACGGGTGATGAACTAACAAAACAAAAAACGACTCCCAAAATTTTCATTGCGATTGAGACGCCGATGCAAAAGCGATCGTCAGTCGTTTTCTTGTGTCAACGTGCACACTAGCGCCACGACCGCATCCGATGCGTCGGACGCAGCGGGAACTATTGTAATTACTACGCTTATCTATCGAGATAACTTTTGGATGCTCAGGAGACGCCATGTTTATTTCGGCCGTCGAATGTTTTGCCCTTTTGAATGTTCACTTGGTCCTTGATTTTTTTCTGTTATGCTCATCTTGGTAAAGGCTAAGGTCTTATAGTGGGTTTGAAGTGGATCCCAGACTCTTAGCCTCCCAAGCTCCCAGTTACTAAACATCAAATGCGTTTACGTGACTCTATCCTTTCTTTTTCCTGATCCGCATATATGTGTTTTATTATGCTATCATAAAAGTAAAATTCTCGTGAGATGTAAAATCTAGTAACGGGGGCGTTTCATATGAGCAACTAGCTGTGCCTATGTGATCTTTGGTAAATTTTCACCGATTTTTCTACATTTTGCAGTGTTTCTTCGCTCCTGTTGGTTGCAGCGTGATGTTAATATAGCCTAAAGTTTGTGTCGATGAATGGTCTATCCAGCACAAAAAGATTTTTCAATTCGAACCAGTACTTCCTGAGATTAGCGCGTTCAAACAAACAAACTCCACAGCTTTATAATATTAGTATAGATTGCTAAATTTCAATTGCAATTGTTACCGACACCGGTTCCCGTACAGCCCTTTCCACTTCCGTGCGCGGGCGCACTAGACACAGGTCGACGACCCCAGACATCTAATCCCGCTGTCCCGCTAGGCTCCTAATTACAAAGACGCAGGAATGGGATGCGGTTTGCAATCTGCGCGGTTAAAGCCAAGGATACACTAGAGCACAATTGTCTCACGATATGTCAAGCGAAGCCGGCCCATTTCGCCTGACATATCTGGCGAAATCGCGCGACTTATTGTGTCGCATGATGTTGCCAGACATGTCGAGCGAAGTCCGGCAACGTGCTACTTCACCCGACGTTGCTGGGGACACGTGCCGAGGGACATTTGTCCCCTAGTGTATCTTTGGCTTAATGTAGGCTTCCACTGGGCTGCGCTGGAGCAATACCCAGTGTTGCCAGTGACCTCTATCGGAGGCGAGGGAACGTCGGCCGTGTTCCCTAATAGGGTTGGTCAATTCTAATAATTGGCGACACCGGTTCCTGTACAGCCCTTTCCACTTCCGCGCGCGGGCGCACTAGACAGGTCGACGACCCCAGACGTCTAATCCCGCTGTCCCGCTAGGCTCCTAATTACAAAGCTCTATCCGCGCAGTGGGATGTGGTTTGCAATTGCGCGGTTAATGCAGGCTTTCACTGCGCTCGCGCAAGGAACCGCAGCCGGTGTTGCTAGTGACCTCTAGCGGAGGCGAGGCAACGTCGGCTGTGTTTCCTAGGGTAAAATATGCATACATAGTTACAATCATGCCTGTATTTTCCAACTGGGTGGGTAGAGTTCAACGCTACATAGTCAAAACGATTACTTTGAGCATAATTTTAGGTTAACACTGATAAAGTATACCTTAATCCATTTCCTTGAAAACATTGTGTAGAAAAATCGATTTATTTTTTTGCCGCACATGATCCGTGAACGTATTTAGGAATCTCCCTTTTTGGTCGACCAATTGATACCTGGCCCACCACAAAACCTATTCACAATTTCACAGTCAACGTGCAGCATTGTTCAATATAGGAAATCTACAGCAACATAGTTATTCTATATGTGTCACCGTCAGCTACATATGTGGCGACGCGACGTAGCAAGTTGTAAACGTTACTTGCTCAATTAGCTCAATGCTTCTAAGATTTACCTCATAATATAGCTAAGTATTACTATGGAATTAAATACGCGGTTCCTAACGCCAAAGATGCAAAAAAAAAACATAAAAAAAATTGAATCTCATTCGCTAAATCATAATCGTATCTGGTCCACAAACACTGCATTCCTTAAATATTCGCTTCTGCAGCTGTGCCAATATTTGTCGACATCGAATCGCCGGCGAGTGGGCGAATGCATATTTTCCAATTCGCAAATTAGCACTTTCCGCTAAGTGCAAGTGTTGTTTCCTTAAATGTCGTGTTTTATTCGCGGTCATTTAAAACGCCATAGCATGTTATTTTACGTTTTTTCTTTCGCGATTCACTTTTCCTTCCTTTTGACAACCCTTTCTGTAATCCTTTAGGATATCACAAGTCCAATTCTAGAAGTTACCTTTTGTCTACAAAGTTGCAGTACAGAACCGAGATTTTATCGCATCCAATTATTCACTGGACGCAAGTAGATCGTCCCCTCCCCCTCTAACCAGGTAAGGGCTGAACGAGACAGCACTCGCCGCGATAACGACAAACGCTAGCCCCATAAGGACACCATATCTTTACGATTTGCTTTTAGTGTAAGTGTTTTGGTGATTGCGTTCGTTTATTTTTTGTCATCTGACCGCTTAGTCACGACATATCATCTAAATATTCGTTAATATATTGTTCTCAACTCTTGTGTACTGTGTTACTGCGTATGCTGTTTAAATCTTAGAGGAAAGCCGGCACCATGGACATTTCTGGCGCATTCGAAATCGCGTCTTTCTACCTGTGCTTTGGTTTTTCACAAAAAATACGTATAATTGAGTCATCGAATCCTATTTTGTCGTCGCGTGCTTGCTCTCTGAGGCCTTTTCAGGGTGTTTGACACTCCCCGTCGCGGATGACCAGCCTTCAACCGATCAGCTGGGATGATGTCATTAAGTATTTGCTTAGCATTGTGATTCCAAGTGTGACGACGACATCTCTTGATTCGTTGCGTAGGTTGACGACTCGGTTGCTTTGGTTTGCTCCTGTACTCGCTACGGGCAGTTCGGTTTAGGTACACGTCCTTGATGTATGTGATGGTTACACCCTATCTGATGCTTAGTTTTAGGGCAAGCTGAAATATGTAGTTTCAACGGTCACCGTAGCCGTGGTGTGTGAAGTATGAATCAGGTGTTTTACTCTAATCAGGTGTGACCCTTGGAGACAGGTGTGGAATTATTTTTTTACAAATTATTTCATCGTCCGACAAGCTCGTGTGGTGTTTTCCCATAATGAGAAGCAGTGGCACGCGAGGGTAGCACATCATAGCGACTCGCGATGTTACTGCCCTTCCCCGTCACTCCCCGCTTACGTCTATGGTATTTAACCCCGCCACCGCCACTCATTCTACAGAAACCATAGTCATTTGTTCTAAGTCTAAATATCTATTAGGTATGTCGTTTTTCCGTGATACAACACATCGCAGCTGACTCGACGAGGCACATTATCCCTTTGTTTGTATGTGTCATTTTTGTCTCCGATTTTCTAAATTCGCCCTTGAGAGCGGTCAGGTCGCGAAGGACACACGCTCTTAAAATTTTAAATTGCTCGTTAGGGCGTATGTTGTTGCGACAATAATAAAATTTTATTTTACTGCGGGTATGATGGACGGTATTAGCATTTATTCAACGATCAAAATGTTGCCTGGGATTTGACCGAAATTTAAGTGGCTCGTTGCCCTTCTAAACATCCTAAGCGTTGACTTCTTTAGTTGGTACACTGTTTCATTGATGTTGCTCGCACACTAATTTTCGAACTACAAATGAAGATGTTAAGTACAGCTGTCTCACTCTGTCTCCGTACATTGGATAGTTTGTATCCCCTTCTAGAAACACGTGCCCATAAAAGTCAATGAAACGCGACATAGGTTACAATAGTTATGTCAATTTGGTTCGAGTCCTGTGAATTCCCGCGTACAAGAAGGTCGCACTTGTTTAATCTACCAAACTGTGCAAACAACGCTCTCCCACTAGCTATTTATGTCACTACTGCATAATTAAAAGGTTTTACACGAGCCGAAATATAGGCGAAGGCGAATTTCATTAAAAAAAACTAGTGTTTTAAGGGCTTATTTTGTAGAGTTACATCTACATAGTTCTGAAAAATATATGTACTAAGATAATTTTGATAAGTAGTGTAAAAGAAGGGCTAAAGTAGCGCAAAATAATTCTACAAACAATTGCACATCGGCGTTTTAGGCTCGCACATCTAGTCGCACTGAATGCGTATTCCAAATTTGAAATTGTGTTTTCAGATTAAAAACAAATGAAGATTGAATTCAATACACTACCGATGTCGATGTTATTAACATAAACACTAATGCTAAACGTAAAATCAGAATTCCTATGCTTGTAGATAATTTTTAACGGTAGCGATGCGGAAAAGCTCGGCATAGTCGCGCATTCGGTAGCGGAGTTTTCTGTGCGTGATTCAGGGGCGCCGCGCGCGCATTCATAATGGGACTTTCAGCTTTACAAACTCACCTCTCGTTCTAAGAAGTTCAATGCACTTATCAGCTGAGTCAACTCTGATATTTTGTTTTACCTTTTGCGACGGCGTCGATTCCCGGACAATGTTGCGACCGATATTTTGACGCGTTTTAGGTTCAACCATAAAGCGATCGGAATTCAATGTAACTTGGCACGTTTTACCTGGATGTATGATCGCTGATGGAAAAAGAGGTCAAGTGCGAGTCGGACTCGCGTGCTAAAGGTTCCTTTCCGTTATCAGTACAAGTATACTTAACTTAGTCTTCGTGCTTGTGGTTGTCTCAATACATCGACGTAGGACACCGCAAATAGAAGTTTGTAATGCAAATACAAAATTACGATTTTTAGGGTTCCGTACCTCAAAAGGAAAAAACGGAACCCTTATAGGATCACTTTGTTGTCCGTCTGTCCGTCCGTCCGTCCGTCTGTCAAGACCCTTTTTCTCAGGAACGCGGAGGTATGAAGCTGAAATTTATATCAATTACTCAGGTCTACTGTTCCTTGCAGCTGTGAAAAAATCAAACTTCTAAGCCAACGCAATCAAAAGATACAGCCGTTTATGCCGCAAATTTTCGACACTTGCAAGGGAATCAAAACCTACAGGGTGCTTCCCGTGAACTCAGAATCTTGAAATTTGGTACGAAGCAACGTCTTATAGCTTAGATAAAGGAAAAATTACGAAAACCATAAATTTTACATCACATAATATATTTTTTTTTAATAATTTTAAACTTACTACCCATTTCCTCATAAACGCGTAGAGGTATTAAATTTAAATTCATACCAAATACTCAGGTCTATAATACCTTTAAGCTGTAAAAAAATCAAACTTCTATGTCAACGAAATCAAAAGAAACAGCAATTTAAGCTGCATATTTTGAAACTCGCAAGTACTCCCAAGGGAATCAAAACCTAAAGGGTACTTCCAGTCGACCTAGAATCTTGAAATTTGGCATGAAGCAACGTTTTATAGCACACATAAAGGAAAAATTCTGAAAACCTTAAATTTTTAGTTACATTACAAAATATATATTTTTTAATAAATATAAACTTATTACTCCATTGTCGTAATGAACGAACTTTGTAAACCTTGCAGGTTTGTACGGAACCCTCGGTGCGCGAGTCCGACTCGCACTTGGCCGGTTTTTTTTCCTGTACTTGCCTTACACGGGAACGGGTAGTTTTATTAAGGTTTTTGGTACTTTTGGCGACTGCAAACGGCCATGGAAACTTAGCTTCTTGAAGCTGATGATTTCTTGAAATCGTGGACCTTTTTACGGGTATTTGGTAACAATTCCAGTGTTACATCAGCACCCATTCCTGGCCAAAGGGTTCTTTTACCAAGAGGTGCGGATCCCTAACGAGACGCGTGCTGTCTGCGAATGCCTTATCGATCTGATATTATGATGTCATCTCGACTTGCATTTTTGCCCGCGCCAGTCCAGACCTGCTCGCGAAACGTACAGCCTTCACCTCTGTCAGCTGAGCGCGCCGCTAATACGACAAGTATTTATCGTACGACATTCATCATCCTTGTCGTCGGACCACGCATTAAAAAAAAACCCTCGAATAATCGACTCTCCTAAGAGCCAAGAGCCAGAGCCTAGGATCTAGACATCCGATGCAAAGTTTTTATTTAATCATGTCTAATGATTCTATAATTTATAACAGACTTAGTGATCGTTATTACATGCTGCTTTTTGTTTATTTTTTATTGCTATGGCTTAGCCTTTTTTTGGCGTCTGTTGTGATGTGAAATTTGCGCATCGCGTCCGGGTCTACTTTGCGCTTACATGGTGACTTTTAATTGGTATACTGGAATCTTTTGTGTTGTGACCATTGGCTACTGTTCTCATTTATACAATATTTGCGTTAATCGGAAAATCATGGGCAATGAAATAAAAGTAAAAAATGACGTACATACACTGAAGTATGATGAGAAACCTATTAAAATATGACGAATAAACCACCAACGTTATTTTATCTTACTTTGAGAATACATGCAATAATTGATTTCTAACTAAAACTAAAATGACTTAATAAACGGATGAACGCAATAACGTAACCTTTATAAATAGGAGTAGCCTTTTAATACTAAATAAGGCATATAATATAACAAGAAAAAATCGGTTGTAGCTAAATCGATTACAAGTATGAAAAGCTTGCTCTTAGAAATTTTCCAAGTAGGGTCAGCGTCAAAAGTAAGTGATAATTTTAGTATGAATTTGACGTAACTCAGTACTAAAATTGTCAGTTACTTTTGACGCTGACTGTACCTAGGCACGTTTGAAGTAGGTTAAACTTAAGAAAGTAACAGTTCAAAGGCCCTAGATGTGTGGGACTGCGTTATTGGCAAACTGCCACAGCGCAATAGCTTGCAAGCCTAGGTTTAACTCGGTGCGTGCATTAATATTTATGTCAGTATTACCGTGAGTTCTCAGTCAGTTAACTCGCAAGCTAGCTCTGTAGTTAGAATATCACCTCTATTTAGTTCGTGGATGTCGTAAGAGTCCAAGGACATAGGTTTAGGTATGCTTCAGGCAAAGAGGACAGACCAACTAGAGAAACAATGATGGCCACCCAGTTCCGCAAACCGTCAGTTTATTTCAACTTACAAACTGTCAC
>BHDV01054562.1:44470-84910 GCA_005406045.1 Adoxophyes honmai | reverse complement strand
CGCGTCGTGGATTTTCACGGCAAAAATCGTGTCGGTTTACGACTACGACGTCGTGTCGTGGACATGTGGCCAGGCCCTATGTCGTCTATGTTTCGATTGAGATTTATGCGTACAGCCGGAGTTTGGTGGGCGGATGGCGGGCTCCCACTCTAAATATACTTCTTGTCTTAGCAACCTACCTCCTGGATCAGGGATTGCAAACCAATGGCACGCGTGCCAACCTTTGCACGCGGCAAGTTCAGGCACGCCCCATTGGGGCCTGTATCATTCGCCTGTATCATTATACAGGCGAATCTATCCGAGACGAATCTATCTGGACCAATCCTTAATCTATACTAATATTAAAAAACTGAAGAGTTTGTTTGTTTGTTTGAACGCGCTAATCTAAGGAACTATTGGTTCGAATTGAAAAAATATTTTTGTGTAGGATAGACCATTTATCGAGGAAGGCTTTTGGCGATATAACATTACGCTGCGACAAAGACCGAAAAAAGATTGGAAAATGTAGAAAAAAAGGGTGAAATTAGTCACTATTCCACGCGGACGGGTCGTGAGCACAGCTAGTTTTTAATAAATAGTATAACTTAATACCATCTAGCTTTAGTTTTGTTCGATAATAATCAGGGGTCGGATTTGTCATCGCATGATCCGATGAAAGAAAACTATGGAGTCGATATTAAAACTAAACTTTAATTCATATTCATACCCCTACTCACTAATTTTCGTAGTCCCGTAATACTTTGCCCCTTGTGCAGGTTGACAGATTAAAAATGTTAATCGAAAATTAATCTTACTGAATAAAATTAAAATATGGAAAAATTTGCCATTATTTACTCGTTTTGCAATTGTAATTTTGAAATGGACAATGCACATGCCATACCTTGTCAAGATTTTGAGGCAGTCATTCCTGTATCTACAAGCTTTATGAAATTGGAAACTAGATGCCATTATAAAAGTAATGTTTTATTTTACTTTATTTTTATTTACATACATACATACATACATATCCTCACGCCTGTATTCCCGAGAGGGGTAGGCAGAGCACATGAATTAAATAATCCAGTGCCACGTTTAGCGATTTATTTCTACTTTTACATAATTTATTTTATTTATAATTTAATTTCGTTCTTCATTAAATGAATGAGTATGAGTATGGTTTAAATAACAATTTAATTTTAATATCGACTCCATAGTTTCTTTCATCGGACTATGCTATGACAAATCCGACCCCTGATAATAATCAATAAGCATTAATTACTTGATGGCACCTCATAGCTATAATACTATTTGTTTGTTAAAAAATGGAACGCGTCACTAAAGGTTCGCCATCCCTGTCCTAGATGCTATCCGTAGTTGCTGTTCAGCCGGGTCCACACAGACTGCCAGTTTTAGGAGGAACAAAAGCATGCCTCGTGCGCTTGCCTTCGAGGCGGCTCGGTCTGCGTGGACCCGGCTATCGGTTTATGCACGTCTGGATAACGGTAGTTGTACCTAACTTGTGGAGCTGAAGCCGACATTTCCGTACCTTTGTACCTTCTCAGATAATAGTAGTATTTAGGTTGAGAGTGCAAAAATGAAAATGGTTTCGCATAATGATAAAGAATCGACTCACGACGGCGCCCCTCAATACTTTCTGCGGCGCACCTTAACCCCTGCCTTAGCTTATACAACGGTGTTTGTGCATGTGCAATGGTCTATTTTACATTGTCAGGATAATAATTTTTCATTGTTTAGTGGCGCTCTGCAAACCACTAAGTTTGCAACCTAGATACAAGTGATTTGCTCTTGTTATGTTATAAGAAAATTTCAATTAATAATATACTTAACAACAAAAATCGATACTGAATTTAATTTACTTCCAATAGTGGAGGCACATCACTATTTACAATTACAAAAAACAGGCAATACCGACAATGTCACTTTAGTATCTTAGATTTAATTATATGCCATAGGGTCTCCTACATGAATTAAGGACATTTAATACCGATTAGTTAAAAATATTGTCTCAAAAAAAGAAATATCATTCCGTTACCTTTTTTCATATACTTTAGCGCCTCACGCAATAAAATCATACATTTTTTTATGAAAATTTGGAGATTATTTTTCAATTAGTTTTGAAGTGATTACGATTCTGAGTATGGAAAGTTATTTTTTATTTAAACCGAAAAAAAATATTTTTTTTTTAATATAAAATATCCCCTTTCCGTAATGGTCATACAGTCTCGTCGAACATCAGTAGTTTTGTCTGTCATGTGCTCAGGCGTGATGCGTATGTTTTTCGTGGAAAAAATACAGTCATATTGGATCGCGTCAGGTTACGTCTCGAACGCGGCTTAGACATTACGCTTCGCTCAGATACCTCATGCACTAACTCCGATCCCAGCGTAAGTTTCGGCTAGGCCGAATACCGAAACCAAAACCGTAACAATCCCCGGTTCCACAGACGACTCGCAGTTCAAACAAGCGCTTTACTATATTTGCCCGCTTGTGCCAACAGCTCCGACCTCATTGCCGCACCTGCCGGTAGCTACAAACCTACAAGTGTTAAAAGCACAAAAAATGGAAGCCCCAGTCTCACAAACCCAGCAATGACACACTATAACAAATGACTCCTCTCGATTGTCAGCGGACTTTTTTTCCACCATCGATCACTAATGCGTATCACGTACAAGATCGCGATATAACCAGTGCAGTTGATAAATGTCGGCCGCGCTATTCCGGCGTAGTGCCACATGTAATTGCTGGTTTTTTGTTGTCAACGCTCTTGACACCTGAGCGTAAGCATTAATCAGTTGTCAACGTGCTCTATGTGGCACGGACAATGCGCATGCGATCAATAGACGTCGTCTTAGGTCGTCTGACATCATCCCGTACGTACACTGCGCGGCTGGCCACGATTTTTTCTCGCATTTTATTTTAATATTTCATCAACGTCTCAGCTGGTGATGTACAGCAAAAACGTCAACAACATTCTGCCGGTATTAGGTAAAATAAAAAAGTCGAGTTTTGAGTGCAAAAAGCGCGCTCCTCACGACTTGTAATGTGTTAAGTAATCAGCCACGTTCTGGTTCATTGCACTCACGAATATTCGCGCCACAACTAGTGCCGTGACGGCGAATTCATTTTCATGCTCATTAATGTTTGCAACGCCTGCTTGATTTGACATACGACAACGTTATTCCCTTGTTTCTCCAGTTGAATCCTAAGGTTAACCTTCCCATCCTTCGTCAGCATACGATACACCCATTTTCATCCATTATCATCGTTCGGGAAGCAAAATTTCAGGCGCGCACTTTGTTAGCTTTTTGCATCAATGTATTAAGTCTATGTAAGTGCAGGAACGTGATGTGTGTACAAGTATCGATACACCGATGTTTTCATGCCAACACATCACGATTGGTTCTGTTCCAGTGATCGTCAACCTGCGGGTCGCCTAGTTTTATGTCCTCGACTGTCCATGCTGGACTCGACTTTTTTTTTTGTATGGAGATCTCAATAGCAGTTGCGTTTGTCATACTCAATGTCTTTTTTTTTTACTTATTTTAACTGCAACACACGACGTACAAATTTCTGCAAATACGTACAAAATGAAATAAATATATGCACTGTAGTTTTTACAATCAAAATGTGCACAATTAAATGAAAGTATAGTGCAATATTGGATATCTTTTTGTCTGTTACATTTTGGACGTTACGATTATAGTTCATGGGCTTGATAGGCCCGCGGCTCCATAGTTGCAGCGTATTTGCAGAGTATAAGAAAAAAGGTTGACTATCCCTGTTCTAAACAAACGTTCATCCGGACTTCGCAAATAATTTAACGATGGCCAGCCAGAGGTATTCAAATCAGTTAACACATGCAGCCCCGTTCAAATAGCCAGCCGTTTCTGTCAAGAGACGCGTTGGATTTCAAATTTATCTCCTAAGTTAGTGGTCCGAAGTGGATTTGAAAAGACCTGTTTACTGCGCAAACTGCATGCGATAACGTGCGATACCTACACTGTATCGCTTTGCAAATATTTGCGAGGATTTCTACGTTTGCTTTGGAAATATGGCGGTAATTAAATGAATTAGCGACGTTTGGTTAGTTTATTGGTTAGAATAATCCTTCGAAGAGTGTTCGTTTCCCGGCAGGCCCGGAAATGGCAAGCCGGGTCCTAGTATTTAAGTGTCTTTTTTGGTCGTCTGATGTTTTATCAAGACGAGAAATAAGTCATTTTAAGCTGAATACAACGGTACGTGTGTCCATTTTTATAGTATCCTGGACATGCGGTCACTTTTTTAGCTTGATTGGACACGATGAACTACCAATTTCCTTAGTTTTGTACTCCTCTGCGAACCCAATTTGTCAGCCTGACCTTTCTCAAAGTTCTATCAATTTATGAAATCACTCGCCTGATCGGTTACGTGTCTCTATGCAATTTAAATGAATTCCGAGTGCCGAATGCGTCACGTACCCACTCCATTGTCCAGACTTGACACGTTACCAAAGGGTAGGCTATTTTCCAACCTATCCCACCTAAAACATACATACAATCACGCCTGTATTCCCAAACGGGGTAGGCGCACACAAAACGCTACATAGATGATGACCGTTTCACGTTTTTTGGCCTCTTCTAGCATAATATTTTTGAGGTGGCAGGTACCATAGTGACAGGTTGCTAGCCTGTCGCCTAAAGTATACCTCAACCGCCTTAGTCGCCTCTTACGACATCCATAAAATGGAGAGGTGTTATTCTAAACCCGACACCACACGGAACCTAAATCCCTGCTAATATTATGAATGCGAAAGTAACTCTGTGTGTCTGTATGTCTTTCTGTTACGCTTTCCCGCTTAAACCTCTCAACCGATTTTGTTGAAATTTGGCACAGACAACCTTTAGACCCTGAGAAAGGACATAGGCTACCTTTTCTTGCGAAAAAAAATGCCTAAAATAACTATTTCACGCGGACGAAGTCGCGGGCACAGCTAGTTTCTATATAAATATAGGTGGGATAGGTTGGAAAACGGGAACCATCCTTACCAAAGACAACGTCGCTTTGAAAGCACTAATGCATTTGGAAACTGCACCCATTATGCTCGCAACCGTTGGCTGGGTCACCCGATAGTGATATTACGACGGCGATAACTCCCGTGGTCACCCGTGGTCACAGTTGCCATTGTCCGTGATAACGCCATCATTGGCCAACTGTGAATGTCTTCCGATAAATGTAAGGTCAAGGAACCCGTATCTCGGCTAATAGACGAGCCTGTACTTGCAACATGCATTGCCGCGGTGCATTCTCTATGTACAGTTAGTGACCTCCCGTTGCCCGTTTTGAGTGCACGGTGCACGTGCGCATGCGTTTATGCTAAAGCTATTCCGATTAGGTTGGTCTGGCGCATCGCTTTGGATTGTTGCAGTGTGAACAAAAGATGGTTGTTCTATGATCTTAGTACGGTATTTTGTCTCACACGGCTGGTTAGAGAGTTTTAAATGTTAAGATGACGGCGTCGTTGCATCAAAATTTGCCATGTTACTTAAAGAGATTGTGGTGTTGGGATAAAGCAACACGTCTCCATTTCTTCCGTGATCGTCATAAAAGACGACCGAGGAAACAGGTTTAGGTATGCCTTAGGATATATGCAAAGATAGGTTTTTCGGCAAGACATTTGCGTTCATTACATGCGGTTTTTTTGTTAATTCTGCTGGCGTAGTTTTAAACGATAATAAACGCAGGTCTCTGCGCTTCGCGAGCTCTGACAACTCGTTTGATGCGCGTGAGTCGTCAAGAGTTATTACTTTTAACCCTTTAACGACCACGGGGACACCGGTGTCCCAAATAGAAATAATACAATATAACAGTTATTGAGAAGCTTATTTTACCTTTCGTTAAAAAAATAGTTTCTGGACGTACTATTTTCATTTTATATGCTAGCACCAACACAAAATTAATCATAGGGACATCGCTGTCCAATAAATTACAAAAAAAAAAAAAGTTGACTTTATATTTTTTTTTTGACCTTAATAAGTTAATATAAATAGGTAGGTACCTAAAATACTTGCATAAGGTCTCATAACCTTATGGTCCTGAAAGGGTTAACAAGTCATTACCCCTACATGTGTCAAAATTTTGAAGTAGTCGACGTCGTTGTGCAAAAAGCGATGTTGAGAGGCGCAATAAAAAATATGGGAATCACGTAAATTTGTGGTATTAGCGTAGGACGTTCTCAGACTCCGTGACTGTTAAAAAATGCAAGCCAATGTTTGACAGCATAAATCCCATCATCGACGTTCTGTTTCTACCTTCTATTGCCATTCAAATAGGGCTGAAAATGTCGATGATTGGTGCACCCTCAGGAACTAGACCCTTTAACTGCATAGAACACTTAGTACAAAGTTTAAAATACCAGCCGAATAGCATTGCCGACAGACTATACCTACAATATGTTGTGTTGCAATGAAATTTGTTAACATAGTACTCTTACACCGAGTTCCTCGTGTTCCTGGGTAGGTAATAACTGAAACATCAATAAATTATTTCCTGTTTGCAAAACATCAAGTTCAAAAACCTACGCGCGGAATTACCTCGCGGTGCGGTGACTAATGTTCTCTTGTACCTTAGTTATTTCGTTACGCAAATGTACCTAGTGCCTGTAGTTGGTTTAAAAGGACCTCGGCGACGTTGAATTTGTTAGAAGATACGTCCTTTTTGCTTCAGGGTAGTAGTGACGGTGTACTTCGAGTACTAGCTAGAACTATTATCTGTGGTCGAGCGATTAGAGGAAGTTTCGAGTGGTTAACTTCTCTACCGGTAATACTGCGCATTTGTGCGGTAATCTAGGAATTCTAGTACATTGACGTCTTGTAGTTTAGTTTTATCTACTTTCGTACTAATTTTCCCACTACACGTTGAAAAGTAAATTATATTAAGAATCCTGTATCACTGATAGCATTCTAATGTTTAAATAATAGAATCGGAATCGATATTATAATTACATTCAAATTTCGGAACACGTGGTCCACGAGCTTGTCGTGCTGATGCATAATTGTATGTGAATTCAGTTTTGTCGTTTTTTCTACGTCGTATCAATGTTTATATTTGAATGTTTTCCTAGAAACCTTATATGTATGAATGCAGTTACCTGCATTTTCGATTATGCAATTCGCCTAATCGGCCCATTTTATAAACAACACTCGTTCATCATGGAGCAGCCACATAAAAAGAACCTTTAATTTATTATCATTGTGGTATTCTTTAATAATTAACAACAAACAATTGGCTCTCTCTGCCGCGATCTCACGGTACTTCGTCTATGTAATAAATATATATTTAAGCAGCTTCTCTGCTTAGTTTGTACCTTGAACTAGTAGGTACAGTTACCAGCACCAATATCTGATACAATAAGGCTGCAAAACATCTGATACGACTCTATTACTAGGGGCAGTAGGACGCGTCAGATATTTTTGCACGCTCCATCGTGGGAGATATTAATACTGGTAGCCGTACCATTAACCTACCGTAGAACCTATTAACAATAAACGTCACTGACATCGCATTGCTCGACAAAGTAAATCTTTACTACGTTTGCTGTGACAGGGTTCTGCGGTGGGTCAGGAATCAATTGGTTCGACGGTAATATCAAATGGTCCTTATCGCACTAAGTTTTCGTTCCCGTTTCGATTCAACTCTGTAAATATTGATTTAGCATTCAGATTATGTTACGTATTATTTCACAGCACTTCCTTCCATTTGCGTGCGATGCATTCCTGTCGACCATACATACATACATACATACATCATCAGACATTTTCAAATGGGGTAGGCAGAGCACATGAAACGCTACGCAGATAAAACCATGTCTATTTCACGTTCCAGGGCAACTTATAGCTTTTTTAAGGTATTAAGTTGGCAGACGCAATAGTGACAGGTTGCTAGCTTATAGGAGATTCTTAACCCGGCAAGCTGACAACGCCGGAGTGGTTTTAGTGGATATGTTCCCCCCTCCCCTTCCACTCGGGAAGAGGACGGGGGAAAGAGTCCCACACAACTCCCAGGACGCCCCAAACATGCGTAATGCATTGAAAAAAAGGTTGGTAGCCTATCGCCTAAAATATGCCTTAACCACCTTAGTAGTCTCTGACGATGTCCATGGAGATGTGTTATTCTAAGGGGCAGCGCAGACGACAGACTTTTGTGCGATCGAGTCTGCGGCGCAATAAAAACTCTGAATGGCGCGCAGAGAGTTTCAGACTCGAGAGCAGACTCGATCGCACAAAAGTCTGTCGTCTGCGCTGCCCCTAAACCGGCACGGTAAACGGTGCCTATGCATGTACTACAAACGAATGTCACGCAGTGTCAGCTAGCAAAGCGTTTCGCTGATCTGTTACCTGTGTCGGGATAGAATAACCTCTCCATTTCTTCCATGGATGTCGTACGCGACTAAGGAAGATAGGTTTAGGTATGCTTTAGGCGACAGGCTAGCCACCTGTCACTATTATACCTCTTCCACCTGTTATCAAATCTAAAATTATGCTAGAGCGTGAAATAGTCATAATCATGGTTGAGCTGTCTCGTTTCGTGTGCTCTGCCTCATTTAGGAACAGGCGTTATTGTATGTATGTATGTTTAACATCGCCTGTAAGTAGGTCATACAAACGCGGTAGTAGCAGAGCATGGTACTCCGCGCTATGTGGGTCGCCTTATCGAATCGCGCACCTGTTTACTACCTGTTGCTGTATACGATCGCTGTTAGAGCTTTGAGCTGTTATTAACTCCGTTGGCACCTTAGAAGTATGAAAAATGCGAGTTTGAAAAGTGCTTGTTCTGTGGATGTTTTAGTTGATGTCTTAAGTCTCGTGGTATTGGCTAGCTTTTGCTTTTGTCATCTCATTCTTCCAGAATGATATGACAGAAGAAAACAGAAGAGACTGGACTATAAGTAATTGCATATTTAGCTCATTTCGTTCATTATTTCATATTTAACTAGAAATACCTTTGAAGCCGCATGTTTTCACTACTTTGCAATACGTAAATATGATCGAATTTTATGATCGATTTTTTATCTCATAAAGAAAATATTTTCATCTATCGATTGACTGACACGAATTTTTTTACCGAACACGACGATTAATGCTAGATTATAAAGTATTTTTATACGTTAGAAATCAAATATAAAATGTAGAATTTCTATTTTGTACTCGAATAAATTGCATATTTTAACATTTTCATGCATACTTCAGATAGTTTTCATGCCTATTTCGAGCTTGCATGTAATCTGGCCACTAGTAATTAGAATCCGTAGGTACATCTAAATTGAATCAAAGTTCAATCGAGTCTGTTTATGTAGACGATATGATTTTACCTCGTCATTACATCTGCATTCAGCATCGTACTTTAACTTGTAAACTTAATGTCTTTCGGCACGAGTACGTTTATTTAATAAGCCGTTTTAATGACGAGAATGCTTTGCCGGTCACCCATTAAACCAAAATCAGAGACGTAAATCGAAAACACAACTTTGTACCTAACTCTCAACACTATACCGTCCATTTCTGTACCTCTATCTAACTTCTGCTTCCCCGACACCGGCTGTTAATATGGCAAATGTAATTATAATTTAGCGTACGGGAGACAATATGGCGAGTATTCGACGCGAATTTAGCCCGTAATATGTGCTAAGTGGACGTAATTATGGTCGAAGATTCCTTGTGGACAATAACCCTTAGTTACTTGCATGGTGTGCGGTTCCAAAAAGAAAAAAGTACACAAGCGTCTTTTATTTGGGAACATAGACAAATCCGTGACTTTTTCACTTTTCATACCCACTTCTAGCATAGTTTTAGTTGTTTGGTTCAGCGGTACTATAGGGACAGGTTGTTAGCCTGTTGCCTAAAATATACTTTCACCTATATCCTTAATCTCGTTACTCGACTTGTTTAACTGAAACTAAACGACAGTGCGGTTTGTGCGATTTTTAATATCTTCAAGCCATCAAATAATTTCTTCTAGACCAATAAAGAGAAGTGGTGTTATTATTAATGTCTGTTTATGTTATTCTATTCCGATTTATTTACAATGAATGCTATCCATACTCAAGCCCGAGCGGCCCCTTTCAGCAATGGACTCTAAAAATGCTTATTGTAGCAAATCTGAATTTGCGTCCTTTCCTATATTTCATGATTGATTTTTATTTAGCAATACTGTGTCGCCATGTTGCGTCATTTCACTGAATTTGTCGCCTGTCCCGGTATCAGTCTCAAGTGCATGACACACTTCCAGTATTTCAAAGGCGATAGCGCAATCATCATCTTTGATTCTAAACCCCTTATCAGACGTTGGTCGGGGCGGAATTCGAACAACGCTCCTTTTTAAGGACCTACTGAGACTAATTTAATGGTTCAGAATTTGCGATATTCGGATTTAGTTTTCGCACACTGATAGCGGACCGATTTGTTCATTAAAATGTGGTTTAGAATGCCGGTCGGTAGCTTTGACCAAGCTATGAGGACTGACGGTGGCTGTTGTACTTTTTTGGATACCTTGATTCAAATCTTCGATGCACCTGTTACGAAAAATAGCAAAGACATCTTTAAAAATTGCTTCAAATGTTGCCACTACGTCTTTTCTGTTTAATGTTATTTCTGGTTAGAATCACGAGGGTCATTCTAATGGGAGAGTACAACATTTCAAAAACCATACAAGTTTTGTTTCTTGAGCTCCTTTTGTCTCCCAAGTCTCCGTCTAATATTGACCACGCATACGCTTGAACCAAACATAGCCTCATGATATAAAATATATTTTATATGAAACGGAGCTTGATTAGCCTGAGCATGTATGGACAGAACAGAAATTTAGCCCAATTTGCGGCCATTCACTAACGCTGAATTGGGTGTGGGCAGCATCCATGTAGGTGGCTCAGCCGTTAGACAGACAACCAACTCAAAAATAACCCTAAACTCGGCCACCTTCGTCGTATATTCGCACGAGGCAGGACGCGGACGAATTTGGTAATGTTTTGAATTAATTGCTCACGTTGGCTTGTCACGTAGCTCGCCAAATACGGGCCCAACCTTCTATGGTGCACCGGGATGAGTGATCGGCTTTGAATTTTAACTGGATGGAGTGGGACATAACGATGCGACGTCCCGACGCTTCCGATTCCTGTATCCGGGGGGCAATGGTCGCTGGAAACTTTCTTGGTTCTGATAACGATGCGACCTTGGTTTCGTAGGTTACAGGTTGCTATGGACGATTATGCTAATCAGTCGTGATTCATCGCGGCTTCGGTTCACGATCGATGTCTGTCTACGATTTTTATGGGATCGCCTTTGTAATAGATGTTCCGTGAGCTGGAAATGTATTTGCAGCTTGTTGATATGGCCGAAGTTGTGAAGTTCAGATTTAAAGAACGACTTCGTTTCGTGTTTGGGTGAACTTGGCACCTTAAATAGAGCGAATAGTTGCATGTAACCCATAAAAATAAATAAATGAAAAACTCCCTAGGCTGATAAAGCCTGAATGAGACTTGTGTTCAAAATATACGTCGGAATTAACAAAACACGTGCAAGGAAAAGTTCCCCAAACGACATAACAGCTGTAGCGTCTAAAAATTCCCATTGGGGTTTTAGTTGATTTTTCCGACAAGCAATTTACACGAGGTGTCTCTTATCGATGCTAAAGGCTTTCAGCATCTGCATCGGTTTGGATTATAAAGACAACCAGGCACGTCCAGGAACCTGATTCCGGAAGCAAGGCATTTCACAGCGGGAATAGTGATCGCGAAGGTCGAATCTATTCACACCAGACCCGCACTGATTCACCAATGCAACTGTGAATCATTTACTCGTAAAATAGTGGGAGATTATTTTCGGCGGCTCCCGGACTGTCGCGAATATGTCCCGCTGATTGATGCTGGATCTGGAGGTGATTAGCCCGGCTAATGACCCGGTTATAATGTCATTTGGAGGGCCCACCTTAAAAGGGCAGCGGGAATTATGCGCGCTCTCAGACGTGCCGTTTCCATATGGTATTTTGCGAGGTTTTATCTAAATATTTGCTCGCGTTTGTTTCTGTTTTTGAGGTTTGCTTATGGGTTTATTACATGGCTTGATGCGTTTTTAAATTTGCATGTTAAGCGGCTCGTTGTTAACTTCGTCGGTCAACGAATGTCGTCTTTAGGTACACTAAGACTGTCCGTCGACCGATGTCACCTAGACAGGCTGTGACGGCTGCCGTTTGCCGAATACGGCCGACTACAGTGTTCTGTACACTTTTGAGTTCACCGCATGTAGAATGCGTTGAACGAATCAATAAAGTGTCGCCTTAGGGTTTGTTATTGGGCCCTTCTCAAGTATTTGTCAAATTATACATGGGGGCTGGACAGAAAGAACAAAAACTTGACAATTCATGATCTATGCAGCCCAACGGGACGGCTGAATTAATTTAAATTGTAAATATCCATTATTTTTATCCGTATCTCTCACAATATTGTCAAATTATGTGTTGATAAATGCACGTTTTTTCTGCACACGTGGGACGGATCCCGCCGCGGCGCGTGCGCGTCTCTTGCGATGTATTAGTAGTTGAAATTATTTATAGATATTATACCTATCCGGTTTTTTTTGCACCAGTCATTTACGTTCTGGGTTTTGGAGTAGGCAATTTTGTTCGCCGATTGTCGAAGTGGCTATAATAAATGACTGTCTGGTTTTGTTTGGGAAATGGTTTTGTCTGGAAGTTCTTGATGAAAATTCGTGCTCGTAATTTATTTTTCTATACAAGGAGTTGATCCTGAAATATTGTTGGAGTTCAGTTCGAATTTATAGAATTTAATTTTGAAAACAGTAGTACAAAAGCGCTTACCCCCAAGAAAGTTATTAGTTAGAATCCTTTGATATACCTCACTACGATACTGATCGTCTATAAAATTCTCCCGTTTAGGTGGACAGTAGAAATTTGTCACAATAAACTGAATAAAGATTTTCTTTGTGAAGCAATGCAAAGTTACTATGTTGGTTGATGTTTGCTATAAATAGTTCGGGGATTTTTTCCTAACAAAGCGTTGAAACTAATCGGTATTTAAAAAAAATGGCTAGGTCAGCCGTTAAGTTAAGAAAACCGGTAAAGAGTTCAAATGCAGGTTTCAATGTTTAGCAAAACACTTTGGTATCTGATGTGTTTTCAGCGTGTCGCTAATTAGTTGAGCGTCACGATTGTCCTTAATTAATTTTCAATGTTATTGCATTCGCTTATTTATTTGAGTCCATCCTCAATGGCTGCCAATGTTCAGAGTTTGCGGTCGGTTATCCTACGATAAACTGCCATTTCTGCATAAAATTTGCCTTGACAATATGAAATACCAAGAAACAATATTTATATTCACACCGAAGTAAAAACCATTTTTCAGGTTCGCTCCCAGGGCACTAATTTCAAATCTATCAATATAAGCGACATTTCACTAAGTCAAAGATTAATGGATATAATAGTCATAACTGAGCGTATTTCGTTGGGTTTTACACATCCTTTCGATTCTGGACATTTCATTTTGACTTAATGTAGGGTTTGACATGTAAACAAAGTGCCACTTGACAATGATTGACAAGACTACAACAAAGGTTCCAGTGTAAGAATTTAAGGTTCACCTTATCACCTGTTAGTCATGGGTGTTGAACATAAACGGACGATAAGCGACAGGAATTGTCGCAAAAAGAATGGCACAATAAATATTGACAATGCGTTTATCTCGTGCAACGTTAAGGTGTGGTGCGAGTGTTTACTTCAGTGTCACTGCTGTAGTCTACGACTTTGCATTCGGAGATTATGCCAGTAATTTTCCATGAAAAACCACTTTTACTACCCAACAGTACAACAATTTCGTGCACATCCGTCCTTGGGAATGAGTAGCGGTGGCGGCGAGGTACTACAGACGCCAGCGGGGACTGCAGGCGGCGGCGGGAGGGGGGGGTCATCGCGCGACGCTAACGCTACCTCGCCCCCGCCGCCTCATACCCAGGGACGGTTGCCCATGAGGTTGTCAAGACTAGTCAACCTTACTCACCCTTTATCATTACGAATCCGATAATCTTATAAAGCTCTTGTACCTGCGTCGCTATAATGGTCATCAGCCTGCTTAGCACGACAGGGCACGAGTAGAGATGCGCGCGAGTTAGACTATATCTGTCACTGTCTAACTAGAGACGTCAGAAAGTGACTGGTAGCCTATCCCGCGCGCTCGTCGTCTCTCGTTTCTTGCTGTGCTAAACCTACTGGAGCCCTATAGTGAAGCAAGCGTAGTAACCATAGTGTTAATGGGCTCTTTTCACTTCCAGCAAAGGGCAGAATGGCTGAAAACAAGGCGCCGAAATCCCAGGACGCCGGCAGCGACAGTCCAGGCGGCGGGGGACCGGACTACCAGGTCTACGGCTGTCTGCTGCGCAACGAGCTCCTGGGCACGCAGATCGAGGAGCTCCGGGGCCCGCCGGCGAACAGGACCGACGGCAAGAGGCCGGTGCTGCAGCCGCTGAACAACCTCAAGGGCTGCGTGCCGCCGGTCTTCAATTACGGCACGCCGGTCAAACGGCTCGAGGTGAGTGAGATTTGAGAGGATTTGATCGATGGTTGAATGGAATAGTCAATGTCGATAATTTCTACCAGATCGATCGTCGATCGACTGCATGGACCGATGGTAGAATGAAATAGAATGAAGTATTAGCCTTCGCGACTTCGGCGTTCCTAAAGCCGCGTATCGACTGCGCGCGGCAAACCATCGAACACGAACTGGTTCGCCGCGCGGCACGTTCGAGCGCGCCAATGTTCAAGCAGCCGCGCGCGGCGGCCCCGTCCCCATATTGCGCGGCCGCCGCGCGAGCCAATGTTCGATGGTTTGCCGCGCGCAGTGGATACGCGGCTTAATAAAAGTTGTTCAGTATGACCAATAATAAGAACACCGTGTAGAGTATGGCCGGTCTTAAAAATTCACCCAGCAGTTCAATAATGCAACATCTAAAGTAGCTGGAAAACATTTTATTTTATTATCATTTCATTACACACCTCGTAACCTGCCGTGCAGTAATCACGTCGTAATTTTTTTGAGGAACACTTTGTATTTTTTCAATTTTTTTCCAATCGAGTGAACCACAAGTGATGGTGTGTCTAAAAAGCTAGAGTTACTAGATCTTCTCACATATACGGACGAAAAAAAGTTGTGAACCCTCGGTGCAGCCTTGACAGGTCAACATCGGTCGCATAGTTGACTGGAGAAGTTGATGTTGAGTGTTATAATTCTCCAGCAAAAGCTGCCAGCGAGTCACAGTTCGCTTGCACGTGACTTTTCTTCATTCGCCTAAATTACACAGTGAATGATGTTTCGTCTTTATGAAATAACAAAGAGTGATTATGATTACAGCGAGTGCATTCGCGATACGCGGCCTCGGCTGCACGGGTTTGCTTTTACTGGCTCCTTTACCCTCCCCGATTTAAATTAAGTGTGGCATTTAGCGATCGCAAATGAAACAAGCCCATAATTAAATATCAGTTATCTTAGAAGCTACCGCATTTTATACGCGGCACGGTCAAAGTCAAATTAAGATAAAATAAATTAGTTGCATTCGGGATTATCTCTCGCCCCCTAGCCGCGCCGCCCGCGGACAAATCATTCGCCCACACCAATAAACGCTAAGGACAGCGCGACCCGAATTGCACCATCACAGTATTTCAATAAAAAACAACATCAAAACAACAGCCGAAAAGCTTTCAGCTACACCACGTAAACGAATTCGCATCACAATATAAAAAACGCATACCTAATTAGCATCCTTTATCAAAGACTATAAACGGAATCGGCAACAAATGCGGCATCTGCATATTCCCTGTCTAATTGCAGCGTCTTTATACGACAGCCATAAAGCGAAATTGAAGAATAAACGCGTAATTAGCCATTCGCACGTTTTTCTAACAGAAACGCACGGTTTTTTTTGTGCATTTTGATTTGTGCCATTATGCAGATTATGAAGTGGACGCGCAGATAAATCTCGCCCGCCGAGCCGTGCTTTTGATGTCGCACGTTATTTATGGCGATAGCCGCTGATGTATTCAAGAAACCTTTCAACGTTGACGAGTTATTTAGACGATTAATAATCGTTAATTCTGGCCGAATGCAATTTTTGTTTATTGCCCCATAAAACATCAGTTTCTTTTTTGTGCGAATTCTCTGGGCAAAAATCGAGCACTTTAGATACTGGCTGCTACAGTTAATTAAATGTATCCTGTTTTTAGGTTCCCGTGTAACCTCGCACTGTCTTAGGCGCCTGATCCTCGCTGACCCGCGCCTCGACCCGTCGATGTGTTCCTAAATTGAATCCGCCAATAACGAGCGTCAGAATGTCACGTAAAGTAGCGTATCTAATGTGAACCCGTATTGACAGCGCCCGAGGGTAAAAAATAAAAAAATACATATATGCTAATACATACAAGCCGAAACTTGCCGGGTCAAATGGTGAAACTAAAGTCCTGTCTAATTTAGTTGCTCGTAATATCGATATTCGTTGCATTCTTTTAGGGTCCTCGTTTTTTTGTTTGTGCCGGTTTTGGCTTGAGCGCTTGACCTATTTATTGGTCTCGTTTGTGATCAAATCGGACTTGGCTCGATGTGACGATACGTTTAACATTGAGTTGATACGTGTTTATGAAATATGCAATCTTTATTGCCCGTAATGGTTTGACGGGACTCGTTTGTGTGGTGCACGTGCTAATAGGTTTTTTACAGAGCTTGTATTTTGTTTTGTCCATAAGATAGGTTACCATAATAGTTTTATTTGACAAACAAGAAATTACGAGGATACAGCGCTCTGAGGCTTCAAGTCACGTCACAATCCCCACTCCGAAAGTTTGATGACCTATATACCTTTGTCGATGTTTAATTAAATAAACAAAAAAACAAGTGTCTCACGTTTTTCCATAGTCTAAATATAGGACTAATTAGAATGATACATTTTTAACCAAGTACACATACCTATTATTGACTTAAATAAAAAAAAAAAACCAGTGTAAACACGCACACAGTTGTATTGAGTTTACTAAAGAATTCTATACCCTACTTATTAGGAAGCGTCACTCTTGTTCTGAATCGTCAGTTGGTATCGTTTTGTTGCTGACTTGCGGCTAGTGCCATTGTTACACGGTAGCCTTACGAAGCCTGTGTAACGCAACACTTTGTCTTCAAAAGCACCGACGCGTTTGTCAGCGGAAATAGGAACCGTCCACCGACGGCACCAACTGGACAAGTCGAATCATGATTAGAACGTCGAAATTGGAGGAAATGCTCATCGAAATTGGAGATTAAAAGCGGCGCTTTTGAAAAATTATCGGGTTATTAGAATGCGATGTTTACCCGGTAGCGGCGATTGACAAATGCTTTGAATTTGAAAGGTTACAAGAAATACGTATTATAATGCTCGGGTCTGGACTGGCAGTTGAAAAATGTAGTAAATTTGTGTTAGTACGTAGCTAGTTTCTTTACTGGTACGATCAAACAAAAGAAAGATTCCATTTTTTCTAATAAGCCTTTTAAGTATCCAAAGCGCCAAAATTGCGCTTTCCATGTTCGATAAACTTGCAGAAAAAAATGGAATGGCAATTGTTTTGTGTGTCAATTAACACGCATAAGACTGTTAGCGTGTGCCTGACAATGAGGATGTGCTAATAAACGCTGTTTTGCCCGTTTTTGCGGATACGCGGTGTTGGTAAAACAGAATTTGCGAACTCGTTTACTAGGATCGAGCTTAAAAGACTTCGGATTCTTTTGAGTCGTGAGCCGAATCGTTTTTCGAGTCCTAAGAGTCCTTTAGTCGAAACTCAGCTTTCAGTTCCAATCGTGTTTCAGTTCAGTTCAAAAAGCCTTAGCTACCTAAAAGTTAAAAACTTGGGTCTTTGTATAAGACCTAAGCAGACGACAAGTCATCAAAGAGTCCAAGCTTTTTTTTCAACAAAAAGATCAAAATAAAAAAGGCGATTCTTGCAAATTAAGACTCGAATAACATGAGTCCTTGCCAACACTACCGATAGGTAATTTTGGTTTACAAAACAGCCAGCGTTATGTCGCGGTTGAGTTGTGATACCATTGTTTTCCCATGTGCGAATTTAAGTCCGATAAGGTAGTCATAATAAAGTTTGTGCATGTTGCGGTGAGAACGTACTGTACATTACGTTAAATAAATATCCGATATTTTTTATAGAACTCGGAAGGAAAACGTTTTTAGTTGTTTGCAGTCTCGATGCGCTCATGTTATTTGAAAATAATATTATTTATATGTTTTTTAAAGTAAAATGAAGAGCTATAGGTAAATTAAAATCAAATACCTATGTAATTAATACATCGCTAACATGAACAAGCTTTTCAATTCACTTTGAGGATATTTTTTTCAATAACGTCGTGACATAATCGTTCATTGCTCAGTTACCTGTTTCCGAACCGTCGTTATTACATTTAATTGTAGCTTTCAACTTAAACCTTAAGTTGGAATTCCTGAGGCTGAAATTTGAAAAGCCAGCGCGTCGCACGTACGACGTTTTGCCGACTGACACCTCAATACGAAACGTAAATTTATAATTTCATTTACTAATTGCGATAGATGATCTAACAAGCTCTCGACGGGCAATTCTCATATTTTTTTCAATTCTTTTTTTGACTGACCTCTTGGACGTACACACACATCTGAAGTGTGCAAACATTTTTTTGGCCAACAAATTACCAAAGTCCTTTGTCGCCTGTAAAAGCGAGTTTTGAAGTCGCTTAGATGGTTTATTGCATCTTGTGCTAATGTTGAATCTAACCAGTGACATCAGCGTCTATTAAATTTTTTATCGCTTCACTTCGTTCCCCAAAATATTTGATAGTATATTTTTCAAATTCTCGTAAACTCGAACCAGCAATGATTGAGACACACACACACGTTTGATCCAAGACTGCATTTAAATGCAAAATGTTTCAAAATGGCGACGCCCAGCTGTTTTATAGGGAACGGAACTACCTAAAACTTGACCGATTTAATTTTTTTTTTGTCGCCTTTTAGGGTCTACAGCTTGTAGATTTGAAGATATCCTCATGCGAAATAAAATAAACTTGTCTAAGCTTAGTAAAAATAAAGAAGAACTGGTTAATGCTCCTAAGGGGTAAGGAGGGAGGAGTGGGACATAAAAACATCTGACCCTAATCATCGTATTAATGGGCAAAAATAAACTAAGCGATCACAGATAACTTACTTGCCTGTTAAGGGGACAACGCAGCTTCTTTTTACGTGAGGATCTGAGGATGCACGTGGTTATAAAGAGAGGCGAACAGTATTGGTAAAAGTATTAGCGACACTGAGACGACAACCGTCCGGAAACACAACCGTGAATTCTGTATAATGTTTTAAAATTAAAAATTAGGCGTTGTGAATAATGTAGGTTTTCAGATAATTCAATCTGTACTACTAAAAGTTAATCTGTACTACACTATGATGCTAAACGCTGGTGTGATAATAATTTTGAAAATATTTTTTGTTTACTTTGCGATATTTTATTGAGACGAAAATATTGTAGTAGGTTTTATAAAAATAGAAGGTAGGTACACAAGCACTTACCCTAAAGAACATATTAAAAAAAATCTACTACATGATTCGTGGCAATTTTTTAGCAATCTCGTGCATATTTAAGCGTACACAGCCCCTTAATTAAAGACTGCGAGAGACAAAAGTAACACGAGCATAATATATACCTACTAAAACAACGCTTCTTAAAACTAACACACCTCACGTCCTCTTTACTATATGCTAATACTATTGACTTTTTCTTAACGTTTACGCCGAAAATTCTGCATCTTCTTATCCCGCGTCCATTACATTAGCAACACAATAGCATTGTGTGTTGTTTTTTAATGTATTTCTGTCCCGTCATTTTTCTGTCTGTCCGTCTGACATCACTCACGGTGACGACGACCTAAAATAATAAATTGTTGAAATTCTAGCGTTCTCTACACGCCTGTGTTGTTTGGCGGGTTTGCTTAATAGCTATAATCCTGTCATAGGTAAATACTGCCTTCCTAATAGGCACTTTGGGTGTTAGAAGTCTTAATTTATGTGCAATATTCGTGGTATAATGTGTACTTAATTTTAATGGCCCGTGATGTACAGTCGTCTGTGTATGGCAGGGTTATTTGTCGCGCTCGGAATCGGCAGACTCAGGAAAGCAATCGTGATTGCGGCTAGGTAAAATGCTTTCGTGCATCAAACCCGAATGACTTACCGAAACGAATTTTTGGTATGTCATTTGTTCAATTAGCTTCAAACGTGTCTAGGATGTTCGACTGCAATGACGTCACGTGATTCCATTTGTTTCAATTTTAAAGCGACTGTTTCGATCTGTCAAAATTAAGCGATTGTGATTTCTGGCGCATTGAAAATAGTTTTACATACACATACACACATATTCTCACGCCTGTATTCCCAGGAGGGGTAGGCAGAGCACATGAATTCAAAAATCCAGTGCCACGTTTAGCAAATTCAGGGTAATCAGATGGTCAAACGTGATATTGTGGTGACAGGTTGCTAGCCCATCGCCCACTATACACCAACCCTTTCCCAGAGTCGATTCTTACGACACCCACGGGAAGAAAGGGGGAGGTGCTATTCTAACCCGGCACCACACGGGGTAAAAATAGTTTTATAGTTGGTAAATTAACATGCGGATCCCGAAAGCCTTATCAATCGTTAAACGCTCTTTTTTAGAAGCCACTTGGCGTGCATTAGCCGCTTGTCAGTCGATCTGACGAATCATGCGCATTGACTGTCATCGCGTCTTGTACCACGAAATTACTCGAACGCGATCAGACCAAACTTCGGTTTCCATTGCTTGGTCGTTATGCGTTCTACTTAACAGTAGGCTAGTCACGCAGCGATGTAAAAGGTAGTTGAACTTAAATTGTGAAGATGGGAATATTGCGCGATGGTGGCGCCACTATCGCGATGAACGTCCGTTAGATTCAAATCAATGAACTGTTGTCGATCGAGCAATAATTCACCTTCCGTTCGCCTCGCTATGTCTTCGAGTAACTGCACTGTTAAAGTGGTTTTTTTAGTTACACTTTAGCCCGCCTCGGCGTGCTGCGCGCAGAGCCGTAATGTAATTGAAAAGGTAAAAAAGAAAAAACAATGTACATACATTAATAAACGTTAGAGGTGATAGGTTACCGTGGGCTTCATAAACCGGTCATTTTATTAGTGTCGAAATCTTGAATGCGTTTTTTTTTAGAGTTCAGCAAGATTAACATTGTAACAACTTCGATGCGCGCGCGTCGCAAAAAATGTATGTGGTTTTGATGTATGTAGCATTAAAAAATTGTATTTGACAGCTAAGATCCATACAATTGTACAATTTTGCGATTTCAAAAGTAGCTTTGATTTTACAAATGAGATATATCGTTTTTTTTTTAATTAGTGAAACAAGATTTAAATTTTTCCACGGAACCGGTCGGAGAACAAATAGTTTTTTTCTTCTTCAGCAATTTTGAGGTGTCAATCGCCACAGCTAAAGGTCATTCCTGAACATTGACACCAATAACACTTATGCACTAAGTGTGTCGTTTACATGTTTTTATTGAAGACCTAATATATGACATAGGAACATCTCTGCTCGGTCATAAACAATTTCATCATGCAGCGATATATCCATCTACAATCGATTAACTAAAACAATCGATTCGGTTCCGTCACCAGCACACTGGCTGGCGCGCGTCACTCTGCACCACGAAAAAAAAAACAATTTACTATCAGTATATAGAATTCTGAAACTGTCCAGTGTTACCACCCACAGGATTATCGAAAGCGCTCGCTGCATACAAAACAATCGGTGTCGTTTCATACGGGCTATTCTTTAGTGAATAAATCTCGAATCGATTATGAATTCTGATTTTTTAAAATCGGAAGCTACCGTATTTGTTGGGACGCGCAAAAAACGTTCGTGACCGTTTATATTAATAAATTAGGTTTATTATACAATAAGCTTCGGAGTTATTAGATGTGCTTGGTTGTATGCTTAATTAAGGCTTGATGATAAGTTTTATTAATTGCTATGTTTTATGGGGTGGTGCCGTGTTTTTTTTATGCTAATGGCTGCATAGTCTAGCGAGCAACCGGGGATAACTGCATTGATTGAAAAAAGTACAGGCATTGCGTTATTTTAATGCGCAAAAGCTATGTAAAAGTGTTGCATTATGCCCTCGTAATGAGCCCTCCATTGAAGCATGTAGCCTAATTAATATGCCCTTCACTTGATAGAAGAGAAAGCAACTGCTCAAGCAAAAGTATAATGCAAACGATGACCGTAAATACCATAATCTATCATTACGGAATACAAAACGATGAGTGCTGCGCTATCGCCTGCAATTACAAATCGGCCGGCACACCGGCGCGGGCGCGGCGAATCGACACGGCATGGATTTGTCTAATGTCTTTCACGGCAAGTCCTTGAACGGATAGAAGTCTAGACGGTTTGCAATTTACAAATTTCGCGGCCACGCATTTCAATGTGCCTGGCCCAGGGTTCAACGGTCGTCCGCCATCGCCTACGCTGCCCATTTTTTTTCTCCAGGACGACCAGGACTTGTCCGTGATTAAAATTTTCAACGCACGATACCGTGACGTATTTTTGCAGCGATGCAAAAAGTAGTTGCGGCCCAAATCGCCTTTTGATGCAAATTCACCAAAGCGGCAATAGATAAACCCATCCGCTGCACGCCAGCTCGTTGCCGTGAAACAATCGGAAATTTTACGCGGATCGCCGCGAATGTGGCGCGTCAGTGCCATTAGACAAATTGCACGAAACAAAAACATTAATATCAATTAGCCAACATACGAATTGAGATAGCTGGAAGCGAGTAATCATTCTAAAAAGGCGGGCCACATTTGCAGAGTAATACTTTAAAATGGGCGCCGATAAAAAACCACCGATACACCTACAGATAATGCGTGTTTGCTCATCAGATTGTTATTATTTAGTTTTTTGGCAGGGACAACTGGCGACGCAAGTCTGGTCTAGACGCGCGGTCGTTGCCAGGGGATGATTCGTAACTTTTTCGCGTTCGGTTTGTTAGAATGCAATTTTTTTCGCATCACTTTTTATCCGGCTGCATGGTGTAGGTTTCTTTGTGGTTGTTTTTCGACGCGTCGGAGGCGGTAGTGTTTTTACAATCTAGATTATGTCTCAGATTGTCCCCCGATCGGGCGCGCAGTCACGCTCCGGATCATTGTGTGGGTGCTCTAGTAATTCCCGAGACATCTCGATTGCTATTTCTCATTAATTATAACGAAATTGTTTTTTACCGTCCCCGCTGTTATCGGCCATCTCCTGTGTTGCCGACGTTCCGTCTAATAATATGTATTGTTGCATGCGCGGGAGTCGGCCTGTCGCTTTATCGGCACAATCGGAACGTATCGAAATAAAATCGGACGAAGCCGCCGGTCAAAACCTAGTATGCTAATAATGACGTACCGTTCTGTTATCTGATATGTAGGAGTTTCGTATTACTAACGCAGTGACGGGTGACAACAACAGGCTTGGAATAATATAAATTGTTGCCGATGCCCCGATTAACTCGACGCCGCTCGAAAAGTTATGTCGAAGTTTTTTCCATTCGATAGCGATTTCAGAGATATCCCATTTGAAATTGTTAGTCGATAGAACTACGACTAGACGACCGAACGACTAGTATGGAAAAATAACCGTTGCATTCATACATATATAAATCACAAGCTTGCTAGCCTGTTGCGCAAAATATACCTTAAACTATTTTCTTCGTAGCCTTTTACGAGATCCACAGAAGAAATGGATAGGTGTTTTTCTAAATATAACTCAACAAGGCAGCCGTTGCAGCCTGTCCCTAAAGAAAAAAAATATGTTCTTTGAAAACTTAATTTTGCCCATTCGGCCAATGCTTGGAAATAGCCAAATTAGATACATTATTTCGCCGTCTGCACCTTTGAGAGACTGCGTCAATGTGTCCAATACCTATTTATCTGTATTACCATGGCGTCATGACAACACGATACAAGGATACAACTCAGTCGCAAACTGGGCGGTGTGCCTAGGTCCTCGTTTGCTGCTATTGTTCGGTCGTCAGAAAAAATATCAGGAATGCATTGTGTGATGCCTGCGTCTGGGTGTCAGACACGGTCAATAAATTGATTGGCTAGATGTTCTATGGACTAGACTAGTGCTGTGTTTCTCAAATGTCATTCTGGCATTCGATCGACGCGACACAAGATTTAAAAAGTATGTAATCTCTCTTAAGCTCTAAACGCACAGCGGAAGCGGATAAGCGGAGCGGTGGTGTGATAGTATGAAGAACTTTGTGCTCCCTCTTTCGTCTGATTTCGAATTCACACCAATACCGTCATGCCACCGTGCCGCGTCACCCTGCTATCGCAGTCACTGCGTTTGGTGATTGGTGCCGTTTCTGCGTCGATTAGTGTGATATCCTTTCAAATCTATAATCGAGTGAGATTCAACCACAGATAAGGTTTCAGTTTTAATTTCCTTGGAACTGTTCTGGTACGGATTGGTAAACGGTCACGGGTGCCCAGGTCGTTTAACCTTTGGCGCTTTGGCCAAGGACACGCGACACTCCATCGACTAATGCCAACACAAACAGAGCTAATGGTGCGCGAGCGCTGCCGCGGCACCGTCAGCCCGTCAGGGCTGTCAACGCCGCTTTGTTACCACAGATAGCGTACAAACATACCCACATCTGTATTAAAAAAAAATACACAAAACCATGACTATTTCACGACTTGTAGCAACAGCATATAGGTGAAACAGTGACAGGTTGGTAGTGATAGGTCTGTGCTAAAGATAGGCTAGAAAAAAAGGTAAAGGTTATCATATCGGAAGTTCTCTTAAAATACCTACATTCCTACTTTTACTTTTATAACGTTTTTACATACTTTACTCGTACGACCGTTCAGTTTGGAACTTCAGTTTAATAATATAGATTACTCTGTTCTTGCCGGCTTAGCAAAGGCGCGACATAGACTATACCTGTCACTGTCTACCTAGAGACGTCAGAAAGAGACAAGTAGCCTTATCACGCGCATATTGCTCTGCTAAACCTACAGATTTCCTTCAAGCCTAGTCTAGAACCATCGCAAGACGAACAACTTAAACATACAAGCTTATAACGTCCCTGTTGTCTCATCGATGGTTATAAAACTATGGTATCGGCATTGGCAACCCTAGAGAGAAGTGCCCTGCCGTGTTCTCGTCGGTGTGTTTACTCAAACAACAGATCTACCGGAGAATTCGCGAGGCCCCCTATTCAGACGCGATTTTTTTCTCCCTTCCAATATTTGCTCTGGCTACAGAGAGGCTGTTCGATGAGGCCCGATAGGGTTTCCTCTGTTGACACTGAGCCGTCAAATAAGTTAGGACTTTAAGGCTCCGGTTCCACCGGAGATGTGCGAGTTAACTGAGAGGTGTAATGGTGTGAATGAATGCACCAAAGATGTGCGAGGTAGCTCGGTGCAAGGATGCGTAGCGAGGATGTGTATCTGTCCTCGTTTAGCTTAGCTCTGGTAGTAACAGACCCCGCGTCCATTTTAAAGCGAAATAGAGTAGACTTAAAAAAATAGTCCGTCAGATAGTTTACCAAAAAATATTAAACGTGTATTTTTTATTTTATTCGACTAACAACAAATTACGATAATACGGCGCTTAAGTTTCGCTTGATCTCACTATATAGTGGATACATTTTTTACCTAGCTTCACAAGCCCCTACTCCGGGAATTTGATGATCTACTATATCTTCGTCTATGTTTAGTTATTTGATAAACCAAAACCACGTGTCTCATGTTTTTTCATAATCTAACTAACGGACTAATTAGAATTACATATTATTTTTAATTACATATTTACCCAGTCGACATCCCTATCTATTTATACTGTGGAATAGGAACGCAAAATTCTAAATTTCAACAGGGAATTTTGTCTGGGTCTGAGACCCTAATTTCGTTACTTAGATCCAAGGCTTAGGAGGTTAAGTCAATTGATGACACGTTTTGACAGCAATGTTGTTTAGAGACTAACTGTGACTCGTTAAGTCGACATCTACCTACCGTTATGAGCGCAGAGGAAATACTGAAGAAGGTTCACTCTACTGAAACGATCGTATGAGTTAAACAATTAATTTGACGTTAAATGTTACATATAAATAATCCTCTGCTCTGGTGTCTCTGTCTACAACGCGGAGGCTACTAATATGTGTTATAATATAATTTTCAGTAAAGCAAAGAAAGTCATTGGGCTCACTTTACTTTAAATAGCTATTATTGGAAGCGAGATATCTTTCCGGACTTCGGTTACCTGGCAGATATATCTCTTTGTAGGTGTCTTTACCTAACTCGCAATAAAAAATACTGTTATTGACAAAGAGGTAAAAATTTCAAGCTTGACATCCCACGTTTTTACACCAAATCTTATTGAAAGCATGTAAATTAACAGAAAATTAAATAAAAGTAAACTTTCTTTGTGAAACATATTGCTGTGGCAAGGTGGTCGCTACCAAGGCGTACCGTGCAAATCGCTCACAAAGGCTGCAGTTAGAGTCTGCTGGCGTTAACCGTTGCAATTGCATCCAAGCATTACAAGTAATATTATGAACGTGAAAGTAACTCTGTCCGTCTTACTTTGCAGAGGAAGAACGCAGGCCACTTAAGCATCTCCAATTAATTCCTACAAGCTCGAAACGTGTCTAGAAATCGAAACAATAAAACAGAGAACTCTCCGAAAAAATGCATACATTGCCCCGAGTGACATCCCAGATGTTTATCACTGACGTTTGATGGACCAGCGCAAAGTTACGCGTGCAGTCTCAAACCGCATTTTCAACGCGCGATTGTATAGACTCTGTACGTGGAGATTTACCGAGCAAGCTTAAGCGGATGGTACGCGTAAGTTGGTACGGGCCGAGTAGATCCGCGTGGACCAATTAGTATGCAAGGCCGGCCTGAAAACCCAATGTTAGTGCTATAGCTCAAGTATTTTATTGCAGAGCTTAACGTGACCTGAGTGCTTGTGGCTGTAGACGGGGGGACGGTTGTCGTTTCAGGGCAGTCTCTTTAGGCACGCTGTTTTTTTAAATGATCACGTTGGATATCGGAAATAATACCTCTCCAGTTCTTCTACGATGCTTGTATCTAAAATTATGCTGAAAGTAGTTCCGAACCGCGGAAAAGTCACGCTTTTGACTGTTTGTGTGGTCTGCCTACCCCATTTAGGAATAACTACAGGCGCGCTGTACCTATGTTTTTTTTTTCGTCAACTCTACAGTGGTGATTTAGTACAAACGTTTTAAATGTTGTAAGCGCCAAAGCCGCCTCTTTAACACGTCGTTCTTCATTTCGTGATACCTAAAAATGTTATCGTCTCGAAAAAAATGCATAATTTAAATTTACAAATGATTATCCTTGCAATATTTCAAAGCTACGTATGTACGCTCGTGGTACGTCAAACCGGCGCGCTCCCTCCATCTATTAGGTCACAAAATTCATTCTTTATGGCACCAATCAATTTGTTACCTCGAATCTATCTAGCTTTGCGTTTTTATGCGTCTGCGGGGGTGAACAAACTTGGACACTGATTGCTCATTCATCTTACATCATTCCAATGTCTGAGATTGATTCTTTTACCTTTTTTCTGCAATATGCCTGCGACGTGCACTCGTCGAGAGACCGCAGATGTTTTTTTTCTCTATTGCTAATTGAAATTGTTGTTAATATCGGACGGAGCTCTAATGGTTTTCCTCCTAAGTTTTTGGAAGGGGGAATGCTGTCTATGTAGACGACTTCATACGATTTCCTTTTGGTTTTCTGCCCCTAGTCAACGATAGCCTAAATGTAGTAGCTTAAGGTTCAACCTGTGGCCTCCCATGCAGTTGTGGGTTCGAATCCCCGGCTCACATCTCTGAACTTTTCGAGATTTATGTGCGAAATCGATTTTTATATTTATGACGAGTATCGATGAGGGAGTAATTAAAAGTTCCGGGTGAAGTTGCCTATCCGCACTGGGCGCGCGTTGAAACTGCCCAATCTCTCTGATGCTGAGAGAGGGCCTGTGGCCAGCTGTAGGACGAATTCAGTCTGGATTACTATTTATTATACAAGTTTTTACATTTAGGTTATTATTACAGTAAAGTTGTTAAGAGTTGTTAAATATCACTCGCAAGCGTGGTAATAAGAAAATTGAATACGATACACCTTGTGCAATTATTCCACGTGTGGGAAAATATAGCACGCCGCCATTAAAACAGATAAAATGGATACTGCTTAGCGTGACTTCTGTTGGTACTGGCGTAGCTCTAGTTTCCAATTGCCGACTTCCTTCCAAAGCAATTGGCCCATTCAAGGCGAATAGACAAAAAGTTTTCACAATGGACGCAATTGTGACAACAATGGCCAAGTTCTGTTGTGACGCGGCTGCGCTGCTGGTATAGAACTATCGTGGTGTAAGCGTCGATGATATGGGGGATAACTGGTTCTATAGGGCTAATGCAGTCGATTGTTGATATTTATTTCGACCCCGTTCATTTTGACACCCTTGCGATGCTCTCTTGTCCTTAGTACCTACACTATTCAACATCAAACTCAATTTTACCTGGAAAAAAAAAGCGCTGCGTGTACTTACTCTCTCTCTCTCTCTAAAATCGTGCCAAGTTTTATGCCAAATAGTATAAAAACGTTGGCTTAAAAACGATGTCTAGTGTTACAAATTAGTAAACGGAAGATTGAGTAAAGACGATGTTATCCTTAGAAGCCGTGGTAGCCCAGCGGTTCGACCTGTGGCCTCTCAAGCAGAGGGTCGTGGGTTCAAACCCCGGGCTCGCACCTCTGAATTTTTCGGAATTTGTGTGCGATATCGAATTTGATATTTACCACGAGCTATTCGGTGAAGGAAAACATCGTGAGGAAACCTGCACACAGCGACGAAGCAATTCAATGTTGTATGTGAAGTTCCCAATCCGCACTGGGCCCGCGTGGGAACTATAGCCCAAGCCCTCTCATACTGAGAGGAGGCCTGTGCCCTGCAGTGGGACGTGTATAGGCTGGATGATGATGGTATCCTCTTAGTTTACCCACGTTCGCTTCGAAGCTGTGGGCGCAAGTGGGTTAGGAAAAACAAAATAACCGCATTAAGATAGACTAGATTCTAGTCTAGAACGTGATGATTACTAATGAATCGTGAAGATCTTTACTTAATCAACATTAAATTAAATACAAATACGAATTAAGCTTGAGGACCGCTTCTCAATTACTTTTAGAATTAAAACTCTTTTTTTCGCCATTAACCACAGCCAAGTAAACTGCTTATCCCGCGGCAGGCTGCCATTTGAATTATATTACCGTCTGCCGATTACAAACTTAAATGATAGCGTTTGCTGTTGCGTAAAAAATGTAATTCGCGTAATCAAAACAGCATTAGTGAAGCTAATTCGTTACGCGGCTAATTCTACAAACGTTAGACTTTATGTGTCTATTGTACGAGTTCATAGACTTGGGTTCTCGTCAAGGATCCAAAAAAAGTAAAGGAGACTCCAGACAATCGTCATATTTTGATGTCTGAATCTCTCGAATATTAAGCGTTTCAGGAGTTGTAAGTAGCTGAAGTTCTTCCGTTTTTTAAGTTTAGGAGCACTTTACGCGGTCTTTGGCCAGCTGTTTCGCTTCCTGATACAGCAGGACTCCTTTTCTCCCTCACCTGGTCAAAATAGGTCAGTCTTGGCCTTACTCTCTCTGCCTCTTCTCCGTTTCACTTTTCCTTCCAGCGGGTGCAAAAGAAATTGACAAAAAATACAGTCAACAGTCTACGAGCTTAATGCTTTTATACCTCTTTTAATTAAACAAAAGTAAGTAGATAACGCAAAGAAACAGGACTGAATCTTTCTCTAAATAATCAAATCATCAACGTACATAGTCTCCGAGTATTCTATAGATACACCCCAATACATTGTTTGGCAGCACAGGCATTGTTGATTTTTTCGCATCCGGCTGATTTAGTCATGCATAGCTTTAATATCGTATCTAATGACTCCAGCATCGCATGCTCATCACCAATTACTGGCAGTGCTTTGCTCTGGTTTAATGCGTGTGATCAGAACTTGGCGTGCCTTTTATTTTTGGGGAAGTGTGCGATGTACGAACTTTTAAAAGTTGCAATTGATGGTAGGTCTTGTCATAGTAGGGGTTCCTATTTCGTTGAATGACCACAGGAGAATTTGTAGAAAACGTTACTTCCCCAGCCATAGGTATATTATTCGGAATTGTACACCTGTGTGTGCCGTGAAATGAATTTTGTGTGGTTTTAATGGGTACAGTCAGCGTCTGATACATGGTTACACTTTGGTACTTTGTCACTGTGATCGCAGTGACAATTTCATGCGAGAGTTCAAATATGAGGTTAATTAGAAAAGGTACTAAAGTGTATACATGTATCAGACGCTGACTGTACCTCATTCTCTGCAAAAAGAGTCAGATTGGTTCTAAACTGATGCGCACTCCGTTGCTTACCCGTATGTCTTCTTACGTAGAAAAGTGATCAAGCTTTTGTGGTTATGCTTCCAAAGACAAATATGGCAAATTCGGGAAATTCATCAGATGTCAGAAAAATGGTCTTAAAACAGTAAGATGACGTTAAGAAAACACGAATGCACGCTTTTGTAGCGCGAGTCTTTTTTTTTACTTTTCTATTTCAATAATTAAAGGTAAATTTATATCTCACCAGTACCTGCAGTGCCCAGAACGTTTTGTGTTTTACTTTTACGTTAGGGGTTCCCTTTAAGCCATGTGAGTCGGTACTTTATAACCATAAATGTAAGAATTTATAAAACGTAAACTCATTTGCTACGGCTCTCTCAAAGCAACCAATTTCGCATAAAACCCGCATGCATATATCACATGAAAATCTCAATTTATCACGCGAATCCTTTAACGTGCGCGCATCAACGTCCTAATCAGCTGATTCACATCGCCCGCGGTCCTGAGCGTATGGCTCTTACAGCCACAGCCTTTAGGTATCATATGGCATACACGGCATCAAAACCAGTTGCAACCCGCTGCAGGCTACTTACGTAACCCGTGTATTTGTTCGTTTGTTTCTTGCCCAAGGCCGCGCGGTGCCGTCGACTCGGAACTCGGAGGCGTGCCCTGCCAAGTCGATACCTCATTAAGTGTTTGCGCTAATACCCGTGCATGCTGCACTTTCAATTTTAGTGCCGGTGTACCACATGTGATTCATTCATGATCTCAGATTAGAGTGATGCGTGAGGCTGTTTTTGCTGGCTGTAATTTGCTGTTTTTAGTGGCAGGTCTGAGTGTTGTTCATTGATCTGTCCTGGGGTTATTTTCGAGGCTATGGCTAGCCTGATGCATTATGTTTGCAGGTTATTGGAGCCGATTGCAAGGTTGTGAATTGGGTTCAAACATAGAAAACATTACCCGTTTTTCACTTGAACCTTTCTATACAAGGGCATGACTTTGAGCAACAAATGTTTTCCCCAAGATGCCTAACTGTATTTCCTGTAAATTACGCCGTTATGATACTAATTACAGTTTAACCTCGCCTGATGATTTTGTAATGGCAAAGACCGAGCATTTACATTTCCATAACGACATTTCGCCGACAAATTTTACTGCCACATCTCGCACCGACAAACAAAACTCATTCCGAGTAAGTTGCTGCAAAAAATGCACAATTCTGTTGAACTCTTGTCAACGCTGCGTCCGTGAACCCGGTTTTATAACGTAGGTACCTAATCTAGATAAAAATAACACCTTCATACAGCCTCGGACGAGCTCGTGAGACAACGTGGGCCGCCGCCATAACCATATTCGTAATCCTCTTTATTGTAACATAGAATTTGGCGGCGTGGGTGAGAAATATAGGTAGTTACCTTACATTTTAAGGCCCAACAAAGGATGTCCCGGGTTTTTGTAAAAGAATTGGGCTCTGACGCCTACGTCAAACGGAAACATAAGGGCGACAAGACGACATAAACATGAATGCTAAAGTTAAGCGCGCCTCCAATAAATATCGCTGATAAAGGAGAAACTCACGGGTAGTACATGATATGGTGCACCGTTACAGAGAGCGGTGATACTATTGCTAAAACAATACTATAAATTCGTATCTTGTTGAGAAGGAACATGCGACGGTATTCAACTTTCAAACTAAGAAAATCCTATGCCATACGATAGTTTCGAGTTAAAGAAAAATGGTATCATCCTATAACTCCTTAATAAATCATCTGCATATGTGTAGTGGAGGCTGCTGGCAAGAGATGAAAGAGTGATCGAGAATCGTGATCAGTGGCGTGCCATGGAAGTCTGTGGCTTTTGGTAGCGTATAGTCTTATAGTCAGGTAGTTCTGTCATCCTATTTTGAAGACTTAGTGACACCACGTGGTTTTGTAATTACATAACTCGTCACACAACCTCCGGTAGCCTAACTCGTGTAACCAATAACAGCAATAATCAGCATTGATTAATTGAAAACGTCACTTGAAAAAATCTATGACAAATCGCAACGAGACACACGTCCGCTAAACGCTGCATATTTTTTCAGCCGCTTCTTTTGGCGCAGCACAAAGGAGCGGAGGTTTTCGAACTTGCCAAGGACTCCGCCACGCTTCAGGGGTCTGCGTTGCCCGACTGGGCCTCCGAAATGGCTCATAACTTGTACCCTTTATTATGCCTATCGAAATATACAAGACTTCTTTGTCAGAGGGACGGGGTCCTTTTAATCCACACTGCAAAGAAAGAATTGGCTGGGTATCCGTGTGTCCTATGTATCTGTGTCATTGAGGATAGAACCTATAGAGTACTAATGTCATCTTGGTTGTTCGGAAATTATTCCGCAAAACAATTGAAGTGATCGCTGTGCTCTTATTGGCCGGTCCAAGATCGCGCGTAACGCTAGTGCCTTTTTCTCTACGGTTATTGGCTCTGTACAGTTTCTGTGACAGTGACGGTGACGTTTAGTATGTTGAAACCAACAAACTATTTGCGGACTGGGGTTGCGAACATTGTTTCTCTACGGGTTCTATCCTCTATGATCTGTGTATTCTATCTCAACTTGCGTCGTGCTGCTATCTTCTTTAATCTAACGTGATTTTGTATCTGTCAAACGTTTATAAACAGATTTTGACATAGTTTGTTGCCGTATCGTAATAGCATGACTAAACAAACGTAGCGTGCATTTTGTTTTAAATTAGAGCCGTTGCGGTTTGCTATTCAGCAAACGAAATTGATAAATAATTACACGTAACTAACGATCATCTGTCTAAACTGAATGCAATCAACATTTTGGCTGTGTATTCACTTTTGAATAATAATGAGTACGTCAATGTTTTTTTTTAATATTTCGAAGACAAAGCGTTGAACCGGTTCGTAATGTTTTTGGACAGTATTAATATTACTGGTGACATGTCCTTATGTTTGCGAGGTGCTAGAATGCTATTGTTTCGCATTGTATTATTTTGAGTAACTACTGAACTTCGGACTTCAGAGTGGTTATTTTGTATGGTTTTCTCAAATGATTCAAATTGGAAACCGCAAGCTGCCGAGCCGATTAGGTAGTGACACCGATTTAGTAAAAATAATTCTATTAGTATATTTATAAGGAAATAGGTTAAGGTATAGGTATTTTAGGTGACAGGCTAGCCACCTGTTACTATTATGTGCCAACTTAAAGCCTAAAAATATGCTAGAAGTACCCACGAAACGTGAAATTTTCTTAGTCGCCTCTTACGACATCCACGGAAGAAATGGAGAGGTATTATTCTAAGCCCGATAGCACAGAAATACAACGAAAAGCCACACGACCGATTTTTGTCCATTTAACCTTTTGTGCGCTCTATACTAAGTATATGACTGTCTCTATCTCTATACTAAGTACTTATATGGCATTTAAATTTTTATGATTATCATTAGCCATGGAAGTACGTAAGACAAGCTTTATTTATTTAACGACACTTATTTGATTTACTGCATCCCTTATTCAGGATACTCCGTTTATTCCACTCTAAATCATACGAGCACTAAAGTGACAGTGACACCATTAAACGTATTAACGATTCCGCGAATGCCATCCAGCGATTGTTATCCCTTATCAATCGTGGTCAAAGCGCTTGGCAATTAATATGTGTAATTTATCACGGTTTTTTACGGCCTTATCTCGTGCCAGAGTTTGTGTGGTTTTCGCCAACGGGGTTCCGCGGTTTGGTTTAACATGAGAATTGACAGTTGCAGTTCAGGCGGGTTACCTATTTGCCTATAGGTCTGATGATGGTTCTGTTCCAATATTCTATTCGTGGTTTTGATTAGGTTGAAGTATATTTAGGCGATGGCCTGATTTAGATGATGAGCCGTGGTAGCCCAGCGGTTCGACCTGTGGCCTCTCAAACAGAGGGTCGTGGGTTCAAACCCCGGGCTCGCACCTCTGAATTTTTCGGAATTTATGTGCGATATCGAATTTGATATTTACCACGAGCTATTCGGTGAAGGAAAACATCGCGAGGAAACCTGCACACAATGACGAAGCAATTCAATGTTGTGTGTGAAGTTCCCAATCCGCACTGGGCCCGCGTGGGAACTATAGCCCAAGCCCTCTCATACTGAGAGGAGGCCTGTGCCCTGCAGTGGGACGCATATAGGCTGGATGATGATATTTAGGCGATCGGCTGGCAACCTGTCACTATACCTGCGCCAAGGGCCCGCAAAGAGCAAGCCAAGCGGACTCAAAGTTTTAGGCGTTTTGCTCTACTTTAACAATGTGCAATGATCATATTTGTATACCAAGACCGTCGTCCGCATGCTCGATACGCGCTTGATCGTTTTTAGGGTTCCGTACCCAAAGGGTGAAAACGGTACCCTATTACTGAGACTTTGCTGTCCGTCTGACTGTATGTTACCAGGCTATAGGTATCTCAAGAACCGTAAGACTTAAGCAATTGAAATTTTTACAGATGATGTATTTCTGTTGGCGCTATAACAACAAATAGGCTAAAAATCAAAATAATAATAATAATCTAGGGGGCTTCCATTTCTGTTTTTGGTGCGGATCCCTTCGCGCGCGAGTCCGACTCGCACTTGGCCGGTTTTTATCCAAATTACAAAGCGAAGCCTAATGAACGCATAGTAATTTGTTACTTCCACACTGTACTCGTGTTACCGGCGTTGTCGACTAATGCTCTAACATTTTTCTCGACTTTTTTGGACTGGTCGTTTGAATTGTTCTAATTAAGCTTAATGGATTATGTTCTAGGCAAAAAATGCGTTTTGTTTTTACTATTTGTTTCAATTTGCATGCTCTTCGTTTTGTTTGGATCGAGTCGCGTATATTTCTATCCAGGCATTTTAGCGTTAAACATAACTTAAACATCGTGCTCGTGTTCCCGAATGGGGTAGGCAGAGCACACGAAACGTTATGGTCAAAACCATGTCTAGGTATGCCCCGTTGGGTGCCCGGTTAGAATATCACCTCCCCCTTTCTTCCCGTGGGTGTAGTAAGAATCGACTCTGGGAAAGGGTTAGTGTATTGTGGGCGATGGGCTAGGAACCTGTCACTGCGATATCACGTTTAACCATCTGGTTAACCTGTAATTGCTAAACGTGGCACTGGATTTTTGAATTCATGTGCTCTGCCTACCCCTCTTGGGAATACAGACGTGAGAATATGTATGTCTAGGTACATGGGTATCGCGGTTACTTGTTTCGCATCACATACACAAACAGATAGGTATTATAGTGACAGGTTGCTAGCTTATCGCCAAAAGCATACCTAAACGTTATTTCCATAATCGCTACTTACGTCATTCACGGAGGAAATGGAGTGGTGTTATTCTAAACCCGACACCACATGTGGCAAGTTAGCCTGAGCCTGCCCATCGAACCGGAAAAAGTGTTGGGAAATGTGTAATACTCATGCGTATTTTAGACATTTTGCTTATTAGGATTTCAGCCACGGATACATTCAAATGTGCCGCAACACGTATCGCTCGCGAAGTCCGGCGACGTCGCGCTACGTCGCTCGACATGTCACGCGACACATGTCGCGGCACATTTGTCCCCTAATGTATCTTTGGCTTTCTTTATACATATGTATACTTTGCTGAATTATCATGTTTCGGAGCTGTGGTATTCGCGGGATCATGTTTTTAGTGTTCACATCGGAATTTAATGACAATATTTCCTATTGCTCGGTTTTAAACAGACTATTTTAGCGTCAAGGAAGTATCCTCGACCGCGTTGCAATCGGCCACTGATAAGATTTAGTGTTTCAAATAATTGTTTTCCTAATAAGAGTGACGATAATAATTAGTCCTGCCAGTTTTTTAACCGACTTCAAAAAGGAGGAGGTTCTCAATTCGACCTAATTTTTTTTTTTTTTTTTTTTTTTTTTTTTTTTTTTTATTTTTTTTTGTGTGTATGTTACTCGATATCTCGAAAACCCGTGGACCGATTTTCAAAATTTTTTTTTAATCGAAAGGGTATAACTCGAAATTGGTCCCATTGGCACGAAACCAGGATCTGATGATGGGATCTTGGAGGAATCGAGGGAACTCTTCAAATTATATATGGAGATGTACGGCGTTTTCGGTAATTTGTTGATGAAGTCAAGATTTTACATTCAGTAAACAGAATACTTTCAAAATATTGCTAACTAGCTGTGCCCGCGACTCCGTCCGCGTGGAATAGTGACAAATTTCCCCCGTTTTTCCTACATTTTCCACTGTTTCTTCGGTCCTATTGGTCGCAGCGTGATGTTATATAGCTTAAAGCCTTCCTTGATAAGTGGTTTATCCAACACAAAAATTATTTTTCAATTCGCACCAGTAGTTCCTGAGATTAGCGCGTTCAAACAAACTCTTCAGCTTTACTATACATATTAGTATAGATTTGAAGTCGGTTTTTTTTTGTTTAAAATTATCTATAGTTGGGATGTCGATGCATATGCATTCAGTTATTATATTAGATACAGCACCCGGCCTCAAACTTTGCACATCGGTCTTTAGTAAGAAACAGTTGGCGCAACGTAAGTAACGCCAGACACACTCACTGTCACTGTCTAACTAGAGACGGCGGAAAGAGACTGGTAAACTATCTCGCGGGTGGTGACTAGAGTGTGTTGCCGTGTTAAGCCTACAGGAGGGTCCGCATTCTTCTTGGCAGTGATGGTCTTTCCGAAGCGCTGGTAGACTCAAAAATGACGTGCAAAAGTAATCTTAGTATAATATAAAGTAATCTTAGTATCATAACATAATACATTCGTGTGGTGTCGGATTTAGAATAACACCTCCATTTCTTCCGTGGATGTCGTAAGAGGCGACTAAGGCAAAAGGTTAGGGTATATTTTAAGCGACAGGCTAGCAACCTGTCACTAATATACCTTCCCACCCACAACCAAAATATGCTAGAAACGTGCAACAGTCATGGTTTTGTCTATGTAGCGTTTCGTGCGCTCTGCCTACCCCATTAGGGAACACGGGCATGATGTATGTAAGTATGAATCCAAAATCTAATTCGATCCATATCTTGTCCACAGTACGAGTCGTTTTCCCCATCGTACAACCTCTCGGGCATATCTACGTCGTCACAGAAGCTTCTGGACGCGCCGCAAAAGACCATGCGCAAGATTTCGAGGATACCGTTCAAGGTGCTCGACGCGCCGGAACTGCAGGACGACTTCTACCTGAATCTGGTGGACTGGTCGGCCCAGAACGTGCTCAGCGTCGGGCTGGGCAGTTGCGTCTACCTATGGAACGCCTTCACCAGTCAGGTGGGTCCCAATGATTGGCTTTATAACTTAATCAAAGGTTTGAAAGTGGCCCTTAGTAGGTTTAGCTAGATTTTAAGTGGTGACTGTGAGTTCGCACGCTTTTATCCGGAAAAGACGTGCCAACTGTCGACATGCCTACTTAAAAATTACTGAGTTTGTCTAATTACTGGCTCTGTCTAGGAATCGAACTGACTTAAAGAAAAAAAAAGGTTGCCATTCGAAAGAATGGACAAAAAATTGCTCTTTAGATACATAGTATGTCAAAAGAAACAGATAGCACAAGATTATTCAATTGTTTTTAGGAATATAGCAACAAAAAAAACCGTTCTTCAATCTTTGAATTATCTAGTTATTTTTAAAACAGAATAAAGTGTCCTGTCCTTTGAAAGAAATGTTCTGGTTTAAACAAATGAGGTCCAAAAGAGTCCTTTCATGTCCGTGCTTCGCCATCGACAATGTTGACGATTAAAATTATCCATACTTCGCAGTCGGCAATGTTGACGATTAAACTTCATCATCATCATCATCCTATATTCGTCCACTGCTGAACAAAAGCCTCTCTTATGGCATGCCACTCAACACGGTCCTCCGTCTTTCTCTTCCAACCGCTCCTTGCGTATATCGTCGCTCCATCTTGCCCACGGGCGTCCTAGACTACGCTTTCCGAGCCGAGGTCTCCACTCTAGAACACGTGTACCCCAACGGTTATCGGTTCTGCGGCATACGTGATCAGCCCATCAAACTTATCCACTTGTCCACTTATCCACTAATTAGCTATTAAATCCGCTTTACAGGTGACCCGTCTCTGCGACCTGTCATCAGAGGGCAACGCCGTGACGTCGGTGTCGTGGAGCGAGCGCGGCAGCATCGTCGCCGTCGGCACGCAGAAGGGCCACATCAGCGTCTGGGACGTCGCCGTCAACAAGGAGGTCAGTGCAGGACACACCTGGGAAACTGATTACCAGGGGTCGAATTTGTCATCGCATAATCCGATGAAAGAAAACTATGGACTCGATATTAAAACTAAACCTTAATTCATATTCATACTCACACCTCGCACTCACTAATTTTTTTAGTCCCGTAATACTTTGCCCCTTGTGCAGGTTAACAGATTAAAAATGTTAATCGAAAATTAATCTTACTGAATAAAATTAAAATATGGAAAAATTTGCCATTATTTACTCGTTTTACAATTGTAATTTTGAAATGGACAATGCACATGCCATACCTTGTCAAGATTTTGAGGCACTCATTCCTGTATCTACAAGCTTTATGAATATTGGAAACTAGATGCTCATTATAAAAGTAATGTTTTATTTTACTTTATTTTCATTCACAATATAATTTATTTCTACTTACATAATTTATTTTATTTATAATTTAATTTCGTTCTTAATGAAACGAATGAGTATGAGGATGGTTTACATAACAATCTAGTTTTAATATCGACTCCATAGAATTCTTTCATCGGATTATGCGATGACAAATCCGACCCTTGTTGATTACTGTGCCACTTAGTACCTTTTCACAAGAAATTTCACTGTGACACACCATACTTCATACTAATCAAAGCAATATGAAACTCACTATGAAAAGGTTCAAAGTGGCGCACTAATCAATTTCCTTGACTGTACCTAGCCCATTCCCAAATGGGGGTAAAGGCTGGTCCCGGAGCACAGCGAAATTCGAGCGTTAACCCGTTGTTATCTATCTCTGTCGCACGCGTGCAGTAATATTGCCGTCACGCTCGCACTTAAGCACGTGCGTCGCAAATAATGGCCAACCTTTTCTTCATAAAACGAGTAATGAGAACAATATTCGCACCTATTCGTCGATTTACGAACATCTGCTCCGATCGAAAGGGTAAAATGTTGACGAGGAAATAGTTCTTTTTTAAACGTTAAGGATAAGTGTAGACTAATTTTTATCCCGGAAAACTGTAGTTATCGCGGGATAACCAGCCGCAGTCTATTTCTGGACGATAAAAATACAATTTTGATCATCCTGTCCCTTATCAACAGTTGACTCAAAAATTGTGATTATTAATACCTTTTATGTATCTTAAAACCTAAAAATATGTTAATACGTCATCAAGGCTAATGTTACTCGATATCTCGGAGACCCGTGGACCGATTTTCAATTTTTTTTTAATCGAAAGGGTACAACTCGAAATTGGTCATTGGCACGAAACCAGGATCTGATGATGGAATCTTGGAGAAATCGAGGGAACGCTTCAATTTTTATAAGGAGATGTTCGGCGTTTTCAGTAATTTGTTGATGAAGTCAAGATTTTACATTCAGTTAACAGAATACTTTGAAAATATTGCTAATTTGAAGTCGGTTTTTTTTGTTTAAAATTATAGCACTGTGTTGTGAACGAATGCCGTTGTACTGTGGGACAGGTTATGAAGCTGCACGGACACGCGGCCCGTGTGGGCGCGCTCGCGTGGAACGGCGACATACTCAGCTCGGGCTCCCGCGACAGGTTCATCAGGCAGCGAGACACTCGCACACCGCGTGAGTAGAACATACATCGTCCGACTGATACGCGGATATTTTTTTTACCATAAACCATAAAGTATGCCACACTTTCAGGAGGGG